>BQNB010050837.1:0-35311 GCA_026074375.1 Tanacetum coccineum | reverse complement strand
CGGTGTTGTACTAGGGTTTTAGAGGGAAATATAATTCAAATATTATGCATTGTAACCTTGTACACATGCCTTATAAGTTTGTAATTTTGGTTTGTATGAAAACATTACATGTAATCGGGGTTTTGATACAAACGTTAACGTATAATGTTCGTTTTATAATAAACGTTATGGATGGTACGTTAAATACATAACGTATGTGGTAAAAGTGGATATTAGAACATATTACTTGACATATTATAACGTTCACTTGATATAAACGTAGATGGAATTGGCATTGGTAGTTGCGTGAGCTCGTTTACTTTGGAAATATAAGTTACGTTACATAATAGATGGGACAAAACAGAAATATTGCTGTGAAAATGGTTCTATTAAATATAATAGATGAATAATTACACTGAGGAAAATTGTGGGTTGTTATATCCCAGCACCGCTATCTATATAAGCAGCAAAATATTTTGCTCTGTAATCTTTGTATGTAATTCCTTTGGGGATATAAACACTATTACGACTTGTCATCTAGGAATATATATTAACTTGTCATTATATGTTATTTTTAAACCATAAGAACTTAATTTGTATGGTTTAACATTTTCTAAGAATGCTAGTCCTATCATGATTTTTAAGGTATCATTTTCTCCTTTATTTTCAATCAATAATCTTAGTAGGATCTTTTCTTCATTGAATTTTATCATACTTTCTATTGCTTCTTTTATTTCATGCAATTCTCCATTAAAATTTATATAATGGTGGGGCATATCCAATTGATATTTTTGTAACTTTTTACATAGCTTATGACTAATGTAGCTCCTATTTGCACTTGTATCTATCAATATGTTGACACATGTAAACTTTTTTCCATCAAAGTATTCACCTTGAATCTTATAGTTTCTTATTATATCTTCTTTTTCAGTTATAATACTATTATATCTACTAGAAATAGATAGGTCCTTATTTGAACTACTAGAAACACCTTGGTTTGTAAAAGTAATTTTAGGAACCATTTGGTTTTTTAATAAAAGAGGTTTATCTTATAAATTCAAGCTTAAAGGCCTGACATCAATTTCCTCAATTTTAGATAAAGTGGGAATTTAAACTTGACATACATCATTAAATAAAAATGGAAAATCAATAGTATCTTTTATGCTAAAACATTCAGAATGATGTGTGTTTGAAATATCATATGAAATCGCATAAGTTATTGAATACGGTCTGTTTTGTTGTTTAAAGAAATCTCTCCTTTTAAAGTCTTGTAATAAACTGAAAGTTTTGTCAAAATCTTTATCTTGTATATGATAAGAAATTCTCAGGTATACATTGAACTTTAATTTTCCATATTGTAAATTACCTCGTAATATACCTAAGCAAGCTTTTTCTCTATTATGTATTCTATTATTCATAATTGCTAGTTCTATAGGCGTATCTATTCCTTTCTTAAAGGTTGATTTTATAATAATCTGTATGGCTCCAACATGTACCCATCCTAAAGTAAATCTAATTTCAGGCTTTATTCTTTGCAACTTATTTTGGATGTCTTTTTTAGATAATAAGGGTATCATGACTTTATTGGAGGTTATATCTATATCTAGAGCTCTTTCTTGGATGTTTAATCCATAGTATAGGTGATGGTTTCTTGGACTTATATCCAATTTTTGTAAAGTATTTACCTTAAATCCAACATGATTAGATAAAGAAAAGTTTTCATGTTGTATTTGTTTTAACTTTTTCTTATCTATCAAAATCTCTTGTTTATATTTTCCAAATTGTTCTTCTTGAGAATCCATTATTGGAAGATTATCTATAATTTGTAAACTTGATTTACTCATCTTCAGACGAAGTATATTCAGTTTCGGTTATTATAAAAATGCTTTCATCTGAATCAATATCTTGAAAACTTTTAATTGGTATAAAATCACCATTATCAATTATTTTTTCAATATATTCATCTATTTCAAAGAATTTTAAGTTTTTATTAAAATTTTCTGGACATTTATTAGTATAATGTCCTTCTTTATGACAATAAAAACACTTACAAGTCTTTGGACCAATTTTCCTTTTAAAGGTAGGTTTAAAAGTATTTTTGTATCCTTTGTTCTTATAATATCTAGTTTTTTTCTTTTTAAAGTATCTCTTTTTATAATGAGTTCTTTTCTTATACTTCTTTTTTATTTTTCCATAGTAATATGAACTATCGCACCCAATCATAATTGGCATTTTAGAATTACCACAACATAATGATGTTCTTTTCTTTAATCCTTTACTCATTTTTAGCTAAAATAGCATACCCGCACCATTCACTTAACTTATCTCTAACATGTGTAATTCTTTTTCCTAAAGTATCAGTCGTACCAGGGTTGTATGTGGCCACTAACTTTTGTCCCCAAGGGTCAGGGTTTTTAACAAAAAACAATGGCAAATAAGTTTCAGTATTTAGGATCTGATTATATATATGGTAATAATAATCTTGGAACACACAAATATATTTATCAATTTCACACATATCACATAACTGTAACCTAATCAAAGCAGGTGAATATTTTTGAACAGTGGCGACATCTTTAATAATATTTCCTTCACCACAAAATTCTAATCTTAGAGCTTCTACTGCTCTAGTAATTATATTTGCCAGATTATTATCAGTCCCAATTATGGTTTGTTTCGTACTTTGAGAAATATTTTGCCAAAATCTTAAAGCGCTATTTAAAAGAGTTCTTTCTAAAAATTCTTTTAAAGTATCTATATCTATTTTATTTATTGCTACAACTACGGCGTTCTAAGTGGGAGCAGGCTGGGGGTTGAGCGCCCGGGCTTTGCTGCAAGTGATGCGTTCGATTCAGTAATGTGTGATATAGAAGCGATCGGGCGGGCTTCTATGCAGCTGAGCAGGGGCGAAGGCACTTGAATACTGCGTTGCCTTATCCATGGGGTACTAGTAGGCGCATTATTATGCGATATAGTGGCTAATTCGGACGAGCTAGATAGATCTACTACTGTTCTTTACTGTGACTCACAAGTTGCGTCAGTAATTAACGGTTGACAAGCTATTCAGGTGATCGATCAACTGTATTCGCGACTAACAGGTCGACGGTGGACACTTATCCAGGAGACACGCGAACAACTTATACGGGAGTTCCTTCTCACATGTTCATGGGAGTGAACTTCTCTAAATCTTTATGTATAGTTTGTCATATTACTAGTACTTGGTACATCATTTACATTTGGCACAAAATTTTCAGTTTAGCGAGAGCGAGCGAGTGAGAGCGACCATTTACAAAATTCACATTTTATATTATTTCGCCAATTTTAGTTACTAGACTGCGAGCGAGAGCGAGTGTGGGAGATAATTCTCAAAATCTGAATCCGACATTTTTAATAATCTTTATAACCTTTTGGTATTTCTAAAGAAAGAAGTTGTTGAAGTAAATGATCTTGAGTACTATTAAAAAAATTAATTGTTTCTTTACATTTTTCCTTATGACAAGTAGATGTTTTTAATAAAGTATTTAAATTTTCTAGTTGTGATAATATCTTTTCTCCATAAAAAATAATAGTTTTTTTGCAATTCTATCATATCTTTTTCGGTTTTTAAACAATTATCACTCTTGTTTTTTAATTCTCGAAAACTATATTTATCCATTAAGAAGAATTATAGTGCCAGTCTATATCATCATATGTATAGTCAGATATAGTCCATTCATATCTATCGAAAGTAAAGTCTTCATTAGATATATAATTTTCAAATCCTTCATTTAAATCTATGTTTTCTAACTCATTACATAAGTCCACGTTTTCTAAGTCGTCATTTAAATCTATAATCTCAAACTCATCATTTAAATCATTGATTTGGTTTATACCAGAATTATTATTATTAACGTTTATTTGAGTTTCTTCAAAAAGTAACATCGAATTTTTGACAAAGTTAATGTTTAAAGCCAAAATTGTGTCAAAATCTATATCCATCCCACCCGGTGAAAAAGTGAAAATGCCTATGATACCATTAGTGTTTGCCGATATATTTTGTCGGTTCAAAATCGTTAAGTCTAATAAAACTCCGTTTAAGTAATTAAACATGTAATCAATTGATTATATAAACATTAATGCAAACAAATGACCAATAAACGCATAAGTATTGGTCAAGCCAATGAACAAAATAAGACCCCCAAGGCCCCAACATGTTGTCGGAATCATCCTAGAACAAGTGTTACACATACATCAATAAATCAATTGCAAAGGTCTTATAAACTTTATAAGAAATAAAAATGCAAAGCTGGTTGAATCACAGTAAACCAAGAACTTTAGACCTACGGTCAAACAAGAAGAAATCTTCCTCCGCTTTTTTACACGAAAAAAAAAAAGTTTTATGGAAAATTCTGAGTTGAGAACTTACCTTCCCAAGCAAAACTGGTGTTAAAAACTACCTCAAGGAGAGTCGGGAAATTAATATTTAGTGCTTGAAGGTCATGTGATCAACACTAAAAAAAACAATCAAACGACCAAGCAAATCAAGGCGGTTATTGCATTTTTCGCATATAAAATTAACCGACAATAAATATAATAATACCAAAAAAAAACGAGAACGATCTCCAAACCACTAACTTAATACACGTCAATAATCATGTAAAAACATAGTCCACATTTTCTTTCCCAGATATTAGTGACTCCTTTTGTGAAGTCCTTTATTTTCACAAAAAATAAAACCTGAAAAGGGGGTCGCATGACATAACAACAAAACGCAAGAAAAGATAGAATCAAAAAATATGTGTTTTTTATTCGTTTTTTTAGTATAGTTTGAACGAAATCCTTAGTATCAACCATATCGAAACAAGGCTTCGTGATGCCACTGTTACGGAATTCGTTATCTAATAACCTATATTACTATTAATATTACACAAGTACGCAGTGGATATTGATCATGTATGATGTACATAATTAACATAAACATCAACGGGATTACGTACCTTTTAGCTAGTTAATGCAAACAAACAACGAAGCTATGAACACGCGATGTATTCTTGATTGTACACGGAACCCTAATACCTAATTACCAAAGGAGGTAATGTCTATGTGTATCACACTATATGGTGTGTTATCCTACGCTACTGAGATCACATATTTTTAGCCTCTTAATATCCTATGGAGCATATAGCAACTCTTCCAACATAAACGGTCGTTCACTATAATCCCCAATTTCTGTATTAACTCCCACAAAACCTCTAATCACTGATGCAAAGTGTTGCAAACGTAAAAGTTTTACAACCCTCCTAGGCAGAGTACCTAATCGTTGTAGTGTTGTATAGGCAAGACTCGGGGGGTTATTATCGTTCTTTAGGGGAATAGTTTGGGTAGGCTCGAATTGTAGATCAGACAAAAGAGTTCAAGGATCTAATGGCACGACTATTTTGTATTTTTATGTTTTTTAGAAAGCAAGTAAAATCTCGGGTTTGAAGAGGTTTTGATTTAGCTAATAACCACTCCTAGTTGCAAGAAATAAAATAAACTAGAAAACAATTATACAACAAAGCGTATTTACCTAGGATGCACTACTCCTTGCTCGCTATCCAATTCTAACTATTTTAAAAATCTAGAAACCATACAAAAATAAGTTTTCAAAAATTACAAAAAACATGGTTTTTCTCTTTTCTGCAGGCCTGACGCTGTCACGCATTAATCCTGATGTCGTCAGGATCACCTGATAGGAATTATGTTTTCGTTTTCTGGAAAACTTTCTAGAAAAATCCTATCTTTTTATGTTCCGCAACAAATTGAGCTATGAGAAAAATATCATAAAATATATCCACAAGTATATGTCACAAACAAACAAAAGCAAACAAAGCATGCATAGAAATTAATCACAAATCATCACACACCCAATTTAGATTCATAAGAACCACATATGATATCCCCTACACTTATTTAATGAAAAGTACCTTTAATTACAAATTATACGAAGTCAAAAGCAAAATAAAGCATAACTACATAACAAACCAATCATGCAACAATTTATAATAAAAAACTAGCATGCAAACAACCTAAAACTTAAAATAACAAGAAAAATAAAGCAAGTAAATTAAAATGGCCGGGTTGCCTCTCGAGAAGCTCTTGGGTTGTAGTTATAGAGTCATACGATCCTAGAGCTCTTCGCTTAATGACCGTAAAAATTTGAGTTCCCACTACACTTAGCCATTAAGTGTGGTGAATAGTAGTGATCACAGAGATCAGAGCCATTTTGATGAAAGTTATGCCACGGAGGATGGTGAAATGTGGTGTGTGAATGACTTAAAAAGAGTCAAAGAAGTGTTGAACCACCTTTACATTTTTGAGTTACCCAATCTTTGAGAGTTTGATGGGTGAATTTGAAGTTAGAGAAAACTTATGACAAGAATTAAGCCTATGCCATTCTAATAAAGATTATGCTTCAATGATTCTTCATCCATTCCGGTTCCTATTATTTGTATCTCGACATCATTTTTATCTTCGTACTCAAGCTTGCTTTCCATAAATAAATGAAGTATTTGCATTTTGAGGTTAGAATTTAGGTGTTGGTGAGGGGTTCTATAGATTATGGGTTCAATATTAGAAATCATAGAGACCCTATGCATTATGGTATGCTTGAGTATCTCAGGGGTTATGGTAGCGTGAACACCCTAAAACTGGTTTTAAGGTATTCATTATTTAAGATAATGCCATAGAATGTAATTTTGAAACTACGACTTTCTAATAAGTTTGAACGCGATGATTATGTAATTGGTTATCGGTCAAACTATTAGTAAGAATATAAAAGTAAATGGGTTTTAAAAAGTTAAAGAGTACACAAAAATAAACAAAGATATAGACTATAATGGAACCAGTTAACAATTTATAAATATTAGATACATAAAGTTAATTTGGTCAATTATGAAAGAATATGAATAAGGTACCATTTATAGCCAATAATGTCAAACAAGCACACCTAACTATAATCTAGAAGATTTTCCCTGGAGTCTTGCTATGAGCTCAATTAGTGAGTTGTAGAGGACACGAACCAACACAAGAAGAAAATGAGGCTGAAAAACAAGAACTACCTAAAGAGCAATTGAATTGTAAATTATGTTCCTCAATCATGGTACAAGTCCTAGCGCAATGATCCATTAAAAATAGATAATCCCAATACTTGAGTAATTGATGAAATGATGAACATAGGGTTCATATAAGCCAAATTAGGGGGTTTCTTGGTGTTAGATCAGTGTATTTCTAAGTAAACTAACTGAGAAGAACTGTAATTCTAATATAAGAATATATAGAATAAAATGTAGTATTTAGGGGCTTTCACATCATATGAGCAAGATATGAACATATGAGATTAAGGATTGAAATTTAAAGTATGTAATAACATGGGCTTGTGAGTAAAAACCGCATGATTATGCACATTATAATGACTGTGATGATAGTATAATGATGATAGAATGAGTAAGAAATCAATGAACTGTGATGATGGTTGAATAAGATGTAATGGAGAAGTTAGAGTACGCACAAATGAATATACGTTTAGCTTGGACCTAAGGTAAGTTAAAATGCTCATAACATGTTGTTAAATTTAAGGTTTGACATACATGTGTTGATGTGTATGACACACACTCTCCTAATGGTAAAGCATGATTGAGTTTAAGATGTTTGACATTAAGAAAGGATAAGAGAGCTAGTATCTGCATAGCTATTCGAGATTAAGTTATACACCTATGTATTGCAACTATTAAGGTATGTGGATATTATGTGATCTTTTGTTATATTGATAGTTTTAAGTAATGATGATTTATGTTATTATGTAAAATGTTCATATGGGTTAGAGTCGATCATGATAAGTAATGGTATGAATTTAGTCCTTTGGACTATTAAAATAAAATGAACGTAAAGTGCTTATATGGATGAATTGCTAAATAAAAAAGCCAATGTTATTACTCGTTTTAACTTAATAAGCTACAGCTTACGCAACACCATTTTAGTTTTATCTGACTTTATGTAGGTGCTCATGATGCCAAAGTAAGGCCTTGATTCAAAGGCTTAGGATTAGGCATATGGTAGAAGTTTGACAAACCGAGATTGAGCAGGTCAGTTAAAAACACATTTAGATGTGGCTAAGGAAGTCAATTTTATTTGTTTAAGAAAGTGTGTGCTAAGTGATTTTAAGTGTGCACAGTGTGTTAAGTATGTGCATGATAACATTTTGCGAGGATGTTGGGCATCTCATTTTGTAGTATGTTTGTGTTGGCGATTTTGAGTTTCCATTTGTTCACTTTAGAAGATAATGTGGAAAAGGATTGACGTATTGCAGTGTAATACTCACATCAATAGTTAAGATGATTTAGCTATCAGCCTTTTATGGATAATCTTAGGCATTTTATGAAATGAAATAAATGAGTGAAATAGTGGAAGTTTGTGAGCAAACTTTCTAAAATAAAAATAGAAAGTGGTTTGGTGAAATGAAAGTTATTTTTAGAAAGGTTAGTAAGTAGCGTTTAAGTAAAAAGGTTTAATCAAATTAGCTTAAGTTTTTATAAAAATTTAAGGAAATAAAGTAAAGTATTTAATTAGTAATATAAAAAAATGTATGCATATATAGGGGCGTCCGATTTAAGGTTTTAAGGAAAAAAAAGTTATTTTCTTTTAGGCTTATTTGAGTTGGGTTAGGACTTAAAGAAACAATTATAAAACCAATTTGGCCCATCTCTTCTCCCCTTTTTCTTGTTGCCGTGAGATTAAACCCTCCCAAAACCCTAAGAAGTTGTTTTTTTCATTTGGTCATTCAAGAGTGTGGTTTAGGTGCTAATCATCAAGGTAAGTGTGTTCAACCTAGTTTAATTAGTGCATTCATATAACAAAATCAATGATGGATTATAGGGTTTCATAAAATATAATATATTAATGATATATTATGATTGTGGTATGATTAGGGATTGATGTGGGTCATGATCATGCAATTGGTTAGATTAGATTTGCGATAAAAACTTGATTTAGGATGAGCAGAATTTTAGGCTGTGTTTACGAGTGATTATCTCCATAATGGTAATAGTTTTTTTTATGTTTCTGGACTCTAAACAGTAGCTCATTGAATGTACTTTCCAGAAAATCTGGCCTTGAAAGTTTTTAAGGTCGGAAAGTCATTCAAATGTTGTTTTCCCTAAAAGTTGTTAAAATAGTAAATACGGGTCAGATATAGGTCATGTTTGTGAGGGTAAAACCCTAACTTAAAATTCGAATTGAGCTTAGCCCTTCTACGGGAGTTTAGTTCTATGTGTCTATTAAAAATCCCCCAAAGAAGCGCTTCTGATTTGGAGTCTAAGTATGGTTTTTAGGTCCAATCTTTTTAGTGTGCAATCAGATCCGAATTGAGACTGTTTTGAAGTTTGATTTTCTTAGGAGTACTTGTGCATGTAAATGGCTTTTTTAAATCCAAAGGTAGTTAATATATTCATAAATGAACATGGGTGATTTTTGGTATGAATTATGAGGGTCATTGAGTAAGGGTTTGGAGTACGTAAAGTCATGATAAAATTCTGCAATTTAGAGTTAATTATAAGTAACTAGTGGAAGGAGTTAATGGAGTGGTTAGGTTTGGGCATGGTGTCGGGGTGACCCATGAAGGTTAATTAAACCCTTAGACATCCATCATATGAGTGTTACATGGACATGAGCTTTTAGCTTGGTCGCGTGTAACACATTTGTGTTTGTATTGTGTAGCTTGTGGGAATATTGTTTGGCAAGCTGCTTGTGCTTCAGGTGAGTTTCATAGCCCCTCTTTTCTTATGATTTTATTGGGGTGGAAATGATGCAAAGTATTTGGAAATGTTTTGATTACTGTGATAATGTGTTGTCAAAGATGCATGGACTATACGTGACTATTATATGTTGTGTGCTACATGTTTTGTGCTGTGATTTTAAGAATTGTGAACTAAGTCAGGGGGATCACCTACGGGTATCCATGGCCTGTTTAGTGGAAGGTACTGTGGCCTAGCGGGCAGGATGGTTACTTTGAGGGTATCCACGGCCGGGGCTAAGGGGGTAACCACAGGGACCTTGGTACGATTGAGACGTCTTATAAATCGTTACTGGGAAATCGTGTAATTGAATTGTATTTGATTGGATTGTATTGGATTGGTTGTGCATGCTAGCCGTATGATAGTTCATTTATTGTCCTGCAATGTTTTCTTTATTATCACAGTAATGTGCGGTTTGGATTTTATATCGTGTTTTAAACCTATGACTCTCACCAACTTTATGTTGACGTTTTTAAGCATCATTTTCAGGTGAGTATCGTGATGATAAGAAGGATGTTAGGAAGAGTGGCTAGAGAGACCCTAGGCTTTGCTTGTGGAGTTGTCTTTTCTAGTCTTTTCAGTTGCGACATTTGTTTTGCTTAATTCTTGTTTGTTGGAGATTGTTAGTATTTGGATCTTTTTGTTTCGTGTATGACATTACTTTAGTAATGCAAGACTCCTCTATCTTGTGTTGGGTATTGTCATGACACATAGTGTCCATTTGATTATTTTCCTTCATTTAGATTTCTCTATAGTAGACACCGTTGTGTTGTGATGATATCCATGATGTTACGCCTCGTGTTTCCGCCTAGGCGGGGTGTGATAAAAGTCAAGTCAACGCGCAGGAAGTAGTGTTGGCCGCCCATCAACCTAGTGTCGGGTGCTTAAAGGCCAATCCTAATGATGGGTACTCATTCACCGATCAGCCCTTTGGCAGTAAGGCCAAAGCTCGACCACCCAAACCTGAAGTAACACTTAATGATATCTCTAGTGCCATTACTCTCTAAGTACGATAATCTGCCCTCTTGAACTCAACTTCCCTGCACTTTTATGACCCATGCTCCCCAAGTTAATTCCTTAATGTCATGGTACCACCCTTCCAAGCATAAATACATACTCCTAAGGCTAGTTTGGCACCTAAATTTTACCAATTTTTACTAAGTGCTAAAACCAACTAGTGAAACTCTCTCAAGCCATTCTCATAGCGTTAAACATCTCTGGAAATTTAGGAGCTTTTGAGTGATCAAGGAATCATAATACCAAGGTCTAAATCATCAAGGAATATCCATCACTTGTGTAGGCATCATTGCCTAATCATTTGTAGTCTCAAATACCTCTTTGTAAGGATCTCATTTATGTTTTCTAGCATCAAAAATTCTGAGATTATGACTTTGTTTGCCTTGAGTGGCTTGTGTCTTTGTACACTTGTTTAGATGATGTTTGTATTGTAATGTTTGCTTTTAGATGAAAATTAGTTCTTTATCAATTTTAAGCTAATACTAAAATCTAATTACGCTTAAGTTTCATGTGACAATTGTTTATCAAACTTGGTTGGTTGTTAATGGTGTCATAGGTCGAAAGGGGTCATTTTTATCAATCAATTGTATACTTTTTGTCTATGGCCGGCTACCTTTTGTATTGACCATTTCATAAGTGGTTTTATTAAACATTGAACTTTTGTGTAATTGTTGGTAAAATTGTGAAACTACCGTGAATCGGTTTTGCTGAATAAGAATTAGTCTTGAAGTGATTGATTGTGTTTAATGCTTGTTTTCATTTCTATATGATCTTGACAAGGATTATATGTTTTAAAAACAATAGATTGGACGCCTAATTAATCTAATCAAGTGTTAATAACTATTGTCATGGAATAAGCAAACCAGTCGTCAAACTAATCTAAACAAGTGTATGCTTTTTATTATTAATTTCATAGCATCATCATTATTTTCTTGCTTGCTTATATATACAAGTCCTCATGAACGATCCTGAATTGTCGTATAATCTTGCTACAAACGAACGAGTCATAAGTGCCCCTATGTGTTTTGCTAATCAATTTCGGTACACGTGTTATAAATTTAAAAATTCCTCTAACGAGACACATCACATACCAATCCATGAACGAGAGCAGTTGTTTCAGATGAACTTAGACACATTGAATGAGGTGATTCGATGCACCGAACCTATGAAACTCTCACCATGGTTGCAACCATAGTTTAAACTTCAGAAACAATATTTTATTGGCACCGGCCCACTATGCATATATGTTCTGAAGTTGCAAAGCTGAGGTCCGCAATTTCGGGAACAACACATAACACCTTATATGAGACACACGTCATGGTTACAACGACAACCCAAATACGGCTGCCCTGCAAGGTATGGGTATGTACAAATACCATTTTCTAGAAGCACATTTGTAGAAAATCATCATCACGGCTTGTGATTTACTATAAAGTAGATTTTCTCTAACAACATTACAGAA
This sequence comes from Tanacetum coccineum, assembly GCA_026074375.1. Lineage (NCBI taxonomy): Eukaryota > Viridiplantae > Streptophyta > Magnoliopsida > Asterales > Asteraceae > Tanacetum > Tanacetum coccineum. The sequence goes on along the minus strand of BQNB010050837.1, from coordinate 23,044 downwards.
AGGAATGCATAGTTTTTTTGTATTGGCTTACTTGTAGTCCTAGAGAATGGATGCGGTTTCACTGGCATAACACACAGAAGGCCTAAAAATATACATCCCTCAATTACAAAAAGAATATGGATCTATGATAACGTTTTAAAGCCGTCCACCGTATAAAGCTAAAGAGAAATAAGGGACGACGCAAATGTGTAGCCGTATGAGAGAATTAGTTGTTGAGGCATAAGGCTGGGATGGTATGCCAAAGAAGGTATTAAAACCCTTAGTGAGCTATAAAAAGTGTTATAAAGGATTCTTGAGGAAACGAACTAAAAGGATGCGAGGTCTCGTAGGTAGTACCAATGCATATGAGTCAAATTGTGATACTTTAGTAGTATGTGAGCTTCTCAAATTGTTTCTTAGGATTTAGTGGGTTTTACCCCTCGTTGTAGAATATGATTTCGTATGAAATTAGTACAAGGAGCGATGCCGATTTGCGAAGGCTCGTGTTGTTTGACGTTTTAAAAAGGCAAGAGGTATGGAATGATTGCAGGAGTTGCAAGGTGAGGGTTGGTTCGAATGGTAACTTGTTGTGGGAGCGTCTGTATTGTATGATCGAGAAGAAAGGGGGTAGTTTAGTTGTGCATGGAGCGAGTTGAGATGAGTGAGATAGAAAATTTCTTATGTGATGTCACCAAGGAGGGTGCCGGGGATGACGTAGCTAAGACTCTTTTTTTAGGATGTGTAAATGGACAGTTTATGTTTTACGGCTATGCCTTTTGGGGTTAACCAATGCACCAAACGGTTTTCATGGAGTAATGGAGTCGGGTGTGCAAGGCCGTATATAGACGAAGTAGATAAGTATATTCACCGAAGATATTTTTAAAACCGACCGATGTTAAGGAGGAGTACGAGTCGACGTGAAGTGGCCTTGGAGTCACGCTGAAGGAAGAGAAGATGTACGTTAATTTTTTCAAACAACATGGAGCGGAGCATTGAGGAAGGCTTTCTTAGATGTGGAAGGACTTCTAAATGGGTTAATGAGCCGATCTTGGCTTTGCCGTAAGGAGCAGACGATTTTGTAGTATATTATGACGGGAAGTAAGGGGATCTTAACAAAGCATGCTTGGAAAAAGGGAAAGGGGATTGCTTGTACGTCACGACAATGCAGGTTTCGTAAGAAGGATTGCATGACTAACGTGGTAGGTTTTGCTTATAATGTAGAGGCATTAAGTGGGAACGAGACATGGAGAGTAATTCTTAGGATCATATATATGGTCTCCAATCACTCTTTTCAATCGGAGGGATTCAGAACATGAGGCAAATATGATAAATGGATTGTTATTTGTGAGTTTGATTTGTAGGTCAAGTACATCTGGGGAAAAGGCAATTGTAGATGTTGTACGTGGAGTAGAAGTAAGGGTCGAAGCCAAGAATGAGTTCGAGATAGATGTACGACGATCCGATCTAGGTTTGAGAAAAGGATGTTGGTGATATAAGATAAGATGTCCAAAGCAAAGAACGCGTCAACATAAGATGTTGTGTGGCTTGGACCAACGAGTGTGAAAAGAGATGGAGAGTGGTTCATATTGGTTAGACAAGGTTTGGACCACCATTTGGAGAGATGTAAGGACCTTGGCTATTGAATCAGGTATCGACAAAGTATTCTATCCAATATTGGTGGGTACGATGGTGTGGTTTATGTTAAGTAATCGATGGTGCGTATGAAGAAGGATGTAGCTAGTTGCTGGGTTGTATGTATTTAGCGTATTCGAGAGTGGAAATTGAGTATCAAGGGTCTTCAGGATTGTTGCTACAACCTGAGTTACCCAAGTAGAAGTGGGAAAGGATAACTAAGGATATTGTTGTCAAGTTACCAAGTGTGAGTAGTGGATACAATGCAATTTGGGTGTAGTCAATGGACTGACTAAGTCACCCCATTCCTAGCTATGCTCAGGACAAGTAGGGTAGATTTTAAGAGGTAATGGAGATACTCACTTCTGTGAGATGAGTTTTTCCCTTAAGATGGGATAGTATCCATTCGAGATGTATGTCTTCATGTGATGCATGGATGAGAAGGAATGTAGGTTACCGTTTTATGGGCCGTAACTGGAGAGAGTGAGTTGAATGGATCGAATTTGGTACAAGAAACACCAACAAGATAGTGGTAATACATGAAAGGCTTGAGGCCAGCCAAATTTTGAAAGGAGTTTAGGCTTGGTAGTAGTGGGGAAACTTTTGAATTAATGCTGGTAGGTTATGGGTGGTTGAAGGTCTCACCTTGGAGAGGTGTAGTACGTTTGGAAAGAAAGACAAGTTAGAACCGAGTTATGTAGGACCATTTGAGATCTTTGGATATATTGGGCCTACAGTTCGGTTGAGAATTTCTATCTTATGAGCTGAGTATCGGAAAATTGGTTGGGAGGTGCTGAAAGTTTGGGTAAACCTGAATTTGCGTGGATTCTTTAGATACGTTGAGCTTTGTAACATCTTATATCGTAATTTCAAGATAGTTCTTGTTTGATGAGTTGCGAGGTTAAGATATAAAACACGTTGTTACAATAACTTAAGGGTTTTGATAAGTTTTCTCGATGACGAGCGAGGTACATGTAGTGGGATGCTTCTTTTCGTTTGGGGTTGTTGTGTTGCTAATTGCACCCTTGTGGGGGTAAGCAAAGTCATTAGCAGTTGGATTCGGATTTTGGAAGTTAGTCGAGGTTAAGGTTGACAAGACTCTTTGTTTTGTCAAAGAACCGTTAATGTTGTGGACCGAGAGGTCATGAGTAAAAGCGTAGTATGATAGTATTAGTGAAAGTTCGTTGGGATTCGAAGCGTGGTCCTGAGCTTACTTGGGAACGCAAGGATCAAATGAGGTCTAAGTTTGTCTCAGTTGTTGCGCTTGTGTAATGCCTCAAGTAGTTAAATCTCGGGATGAGATTTTCTCAAGGTGGGGATACTGTGACAACCATGATTTGAGCAGGTTAGTCAAACCGTTAGTATTGACTTATGTGCCTGTTGCAATATATGGTGTATGTAATTCTGTGTGTTTATATGAGTTTATGTGGGTTATGTGAGGTATTGGTAATCAATCTATTGAGTGTGATCATCTCAATGAGATTGTAATGGTGGTGGAATTGGTTGAATTCATTTCGTTCACTTTTGAGTGACAAGAAAATGATTATTAAGATTTGAGCGTTTCTGTGTTAAATGTGTAAGTATTATTACGTATATGTATTTATGTGTTAGTGAATTAAAATAGATTAGTTTTAGAAGTCGGTTAGGGAATAATGTGGTTTTCATATGGGAAGATGGTAGTAAACTTTCCATATATAGAAAGTGAATTTGGAAATGAAAAGTTATTTTTAGAAAGTAGTTTTCAAGCATAATGGTTTAACAAAATAGCTTAGGTTTTTATAATTAAGGTATAAAGATAATTAAATAAATAAATAAAAAAATATTTTTTATAGATGAATAGTAAAAACGAATTTAAAGAGGATAAGGGGAAAGAAAAGAAAAAAAAAGAGTTTTAAAAGGAAACAAACTCTAATTAGATATTATCTATAATTAATTGGGGGCCTATAAATACAAAATAAATCCCATAACCCTCCTCCCCTATTGCTCGACCGATCCAGAGAGAAAAAAAAGAGAAGAAATTTTTTAGGGTTTAAGGTATTTTCTAATTCTTTGTTTAATTCTAGTTTTTATTTTAATTCTTGTAATCTAAGCATGATGGATTAGGTTTAATCATGAAAATAAATTAGGGTTTATAAATTAGGGTTTTAAATTTTCTAGATTTTATAGTTTAATGATGATTGTTTGATCATTGGTTCAATTGGTTTCGTGATTTAATCATGCGTTAGGGTCTAGATCGCCCGAATTAGTTGTTTAATTCACTGCAGAAAATTAGGCAGTTTTGTAACGGTCATAACTCAATCATAAATTATCAAATAAACAATTTACAACATACTGGAGATAACCTCAGAGAGTCTACTTTCCAGCAAAGTTGGTCTCGTGAGTTTTTATGGTCGGGAAGTGGGTCAAAAGGTCTTTACAAAATCAGTGTGTAAAATTGTGACGAATTTCAGTTTTGGTTTTGATTTTTCTAAAAATACTTAGACATCTAGTTAGAGGCTCTAAATCATGTGGAAGTTATTTTATATATTGTGTGTGACCCATGAATTTTTTTCTAAGTAGGTTATGAAGTTTAAGTGGGTTATCTAATGTCATACTTTTAGGGGGTCAGATTCTGGCCGAATTCTGGACACTTTGGATTAATGAATTTCTAAAGGGTATTTGTAAAAGGGTAATGACTTTGGGAGAGCTAAGAGAGGTTCATAAGACATATATGTAGCATGGTGAATTTTGGTTTGAATTGTGGAAGCGTTTAAGTGGTACGTTTAGGACGCATAAGTGAGTATAAAATTCTGCTCTAATCCAAAAAATTTAAAGTGTAGTATTGAAGTGTAAATGGTGTATATAAGAGTTGGAAAAGGTTTAAAACAAGTATAGAACTATGGTAGATAGCTTAGATATCCATCATAGTTGAGGTTACATCATATTGGGTTGAATGCCTAATTGATGGTAGCATATTGTGTGCTTAATTATTTAGATTATCCGTGAAGTATTTGTGAAGCTTTTATTGGATTCTTTTGGGAAGCTAAGCATCAGGTGAGTTTCATAGCCCCTTTTTCTAATGTTTTCTTGAAATGAAAATGATGCTATGAGTTTAAATGTTTTAGTTGCTGTGATTATGTGTGTGTATGTTATGTGGTATGCTCTATGGCTTTGTGATCAATTGGAGTCGTTTATGTGGTATGCTCCATGGCTTGGTGATCAATTAGAGTTATTATTATTATTGTTGTTGTGAAGTATGTTAGTTCGGTTGAGAGTGGTAGTTACCACAAACAAATCCAACTGAAGGGTTGAAATAATACCTACTGACTTTGTGTTCTGATCGGAGGGTAGTGAACTACCCATGACCCTATTGTGAGTATAGAATGATAGACCAATGGACTGTGGTGTCATGTGTGTTGTTTTAGATTGTTTTACTAGTCGCATCAATTGTTTTGTAAGATTTTGTTATGTGTCTTAACCCTATGACTCTCACCAACCATTGTGTTGACGTTTTTACGCGCCATTTTCAGGTGAGGTTCATGAGGATATTAAAGCTAAGAGAAGTGGCTAGAATGACCGCTAGGATTACATTGGAGTTTGCTCTTGAATTGCTTGAATAAATACGTTTGCATGAATTGTTTGGATTATGTTTTTGCATGTCGATTATTGACGAGACCTCTTTCTTATTAATAAAGACACCATTAGGTTTTGGGTATTGTTATGACACTTTGTCTCTTTGCTTTACTTTAGTTTTCATTTTAGTATTCTCTATATAGACACCATGTGTTGTGATTATATTCATTCTTGTTTACGCCTCGCGTTTCTGCCTTGGCGGGGTGTGATAGATTGGTATCAGAGCCTTTGGTTATAGAGAACTAGGTGGTTGAGCCTAGACTATAGCTTAAGGGTCCCTCAAATAGTTGTATTTTAGAGAATAAGTGTTTGTGTACGTATATACCGTATGTTCTCGCTACCTAAAAGCTTTGAAATTATTTCTATTTTGAATTACTACTATATAATATATGTATATGTATGTATGTTAGTTTTGGTTATAGGCGAAGAATTGTATTGATTGACCTGTTATTGTTTTAGTTATACTTGTAACACTTGCTAGCCGCTACTTGATACCTTATAGAGAGTAATCCGCCTAGGCAGGGACTACTCGGATTTTAATTATTTATATCTGAATTTCTAATTTATACGTGTCACATGTTCATAGGACCACAGAAATATGCTTAGAGACAATGAGACATTAACACAAATACCTTGTAGAGAGTAATCACCCTAGGCTGGGAGTACATGGATTTGAAATCCAAACCGGGTTTGGCATAGTTTAACCGGATTTGGCCTAGTTTGACCAGGTTTGGCGTAGTTTAACCGGGTTTGACCTAGTTTGACCGGGTTTGGCCTGATCGGGTTTTGCCTAGTTTGACCGGGTTTTGCCGAGTTTGGTCGGGTTTTGACCGGGTTTGGCGTAGTTTAAACGGGTTTGGCCTAGTTTGACCGGGTTTTGCCGAGTTTGACCTAGTTTGGCCGGGTTTTGACCGGGTTTGGCGTAGTTTAACGGGATTTGGCCTAGTTCGATCGGGTTTAGCCGAGTTTGACCGGGTTTGGCCTCGTTTGACCGAGTTTCACGGGGTTTGGCGTAGTTTAACTGGGTTTGGCCTAGTTTGACCGGGTTTGGCCTAGTTTGACCGGGTTTTAGCAGGGTTTGGCGCGATTTAACCGGGTTTGGCCTAGTTTGACGGGGTTTGATCGGGTTTTGGACGGGTTTGGCGTAGTTTAACCGGGTTGGCATAGTTTAACCGGGTTTGGCCTTGTTTGACTGGGTTTGGTCTAGTTTGACCGGTTACCGTAGTTTAGCCGGGTTTGGCCTAGTTTGACCGGGTTTGGCCTAGTGTGACCGGGTTTGGCCGGGTTTTGGCCTAGTTTGACTTGTGTGCCCCTTGAAACAACCATGTTATACGTATGTTCGGTTGTTACAAGATGATGATTTCGGCACGGTTTATGTACTAAACTTGTGTTTGAATATAGTTGCAAAACTCGCTAGGCCTTACTCTCTTTTTTTGATAAAGAGAAATTCGGTACAGACTCAATAGAAAAAGAAGATATAGTTGTCACATTTGCGGAACGTGCCATGAAAATCGTGACTAAGCCAATTGGCACTTATGCACAAGACATAACCTACAAGCTTCACAAGGTTTCTGAGCTTCAACTATGACCAGACACCATCACAAGTCGACAACATTGTTGCAGAATCTGATATAACAAGATATGACCATAAAACACTAGAATTACTTATCATTCTTTTTGTTTGTCGAGTTTTGGGATCTTCCACATTGCCATGGCCTTCACAGAATTACTCGAGTGATTTATAAAAAGGCTCATAAGCTTTAATCTCACCACTTAATATATATTACAAACCAGCTTATCTTCTGATCTTGAACCATGGTTAAAATTACGCAGATTGCGCTCTTGCCATATGTGATCAACTATGGCAGAAAAAACCAGTTTCCTAACTATTTTTTTTATTTCGTTTCACACTTGTTTAGAATAATACGAGCATTGAAAGAAAAAGTAGGGATGTGAATCCGGATAACTTTTACATAACGCACACGTATTAGTGTGGTGATCCCAAATGCGCACTTTATCTTACGTTTTGAGCCGCTACCCAAAAGCAAGCCATAAAATAAACGCATGGCAAGGGATGCACAGGCTATACCAAACAATTCTATACCAGGGGACGACATTGTCTTCATTTCAAATATCATTCCAAACACCACCAACTGAGAAAGGCATTGTTTGACCATGCTTGTTTGATTTATTATCAATCTGATGCAATAAACTGTGACTGGTTGGTATGTGCTTAATTACAAATACCGTTTTCCATCAAAACCAGACTTAAATGACCAAAAACGTACCAAAAATACATTGTATTTGTATGTTTTCACTTATATTGTACAAGTAACGGATAATCAAGAAAAGGACAAAATTGAAGCCAAAACAACAAGAAACAAGCACGGGAACAAAAAGAGCGTGATGAAGTCAAAATCAAGTCAAAAAGTCAAAGTCAAAGTCAACTCCGGAAAATCAAAGACAAAACCGAGGCCGACATCAAAGAAATACTTAATGGGCCAACCCACACCCATCTAATGGGCTGGGTCAGCCCATTAAGCTATTTACACAAAGACTAAAAGCCCAACTATAACTTGAGGGGCTTAAACTGCCAAACCCTCAAAGTTATACACCCAAAGGACTTAATGTGCAAACCAATATATAACCTTGAGGGGCCAGTTCTGCCAATCCCCAAAACACTTATACTATACAAGGACCATACATGTAATGCGAATATATAAGATGAGGGGCTACTTATGCCAACTCCCCAAACTTCTCCCCTGACATCAAAACACTGTTTATCATTGCTAACATCTCGCCAAACCTCTTTTGGCACTATTCACCCCTCACCTCACACCAGGACTACTCCACACAGTTGGCTTACACTCTGGCAATCCCACTCCACACCATTGGACAAAGGAAAGCAACAAATTCATCAAGGGTCGTGATGAATCTTCTTGGGCAACACTCCTAATCAATGGCTATGATGAGCTTATGATTTCACTCACACAACAAGCACAAGCTGAAGCCTCTCTCTAAAGAAGCACACCAAGAGACCTCCTAGAATCTTCCTACGAGTAGTATAAATATAGGACCTCTTGTAGCCATTTGGCAGTTAGTTTTTTATGTAGTCATTTTAACCTAGTTTTAATTTTATCAGTTTTCATAGTGAAATTTTTAATATTGTAATGTTTTGAAGTTTAATGAAATTTAAGTTGGTTTCTTAAAAAAATATGTTTTAAGCTCTTTTGTTTTCAAATCTTGACTATGTTTCAAAAGCCTTCATAAGCTCTTATAAGTTCTTAATCATACACATAAGTAATCTGTTTTTATCTAAATGAAAAGGACTTAAGTAAATTTTACAAAAATCTCAAAAAGAATCTTCCCTAAAAATCACCTCAGCTTCTTTTTGGATGATAAGCTAGATTTCCAAGAGCTTATAGACCTACTAGCTTGTTTTATTCAAGCTAGAGCTTGTAGAATCTTTTTATAAGCCTTGTTTTGAGCAAAGGAAATAGTAAGTTTTCTTATTTTTCAAGTTTTTGCATTTTACTATTCCTTTGCTTATTTCATGCTTATCATTGCTTTTTGTTGCTTATTTGCTGTGTTTTATGCTTATTCATGTTCCTTATGCTTGTTTATACTTGTTTAATGCTTTTATGCCTTTAGTTCAAGTTTTCTTTTTAAAACTGCTTTATTAGCTTGTAACTGCTTATTTCCTTCTTGCTTATTTTTGTGCTTAGTCCCTTGTTTTTCTTACTGCTTATTACTTATTTGTCATGGTTTTGTACCTGTCTTTAACTATCTTGGCTTAAATCAGTTTGAAATAACTTAAAAAATGGTTTTAAGATTTGAAAAGGGGTGTTTGGCATAAGGAGCTGAAGTGGGTCATATTGGGTAATAAAACCATTTGGGTCTCTTAACCAACTTTAACCAGCATTTTAAAGATGTTCTCAAACTGTTTTTAAGATTTTTAAGTTTTGAAAGTTGTTTTCTAGTTTTTTTTCAAAAAGAGAGTTCAAAACTGTTAGGACAAAACAGTTTTATCTAGCTTTGGATTAAGGCTTGTCAGTCAATCTTTAAAACCTATTTTTAAGTCTAGTTTTTGTGTTATTTTTAGTGTCAAATGCACAAGCAAAGTGTCCTTTTAGTTTTCTAGTTTCATATCAAAACTGTCAAAGTTGTCTTCAAGTGTGATTTTAGTCTAAATCTGCCATTTTTAATTTTTTTAATTTTTAGTGTCTTAAAATTGTTTATAGCATTTAAGTTTTTAAGCATAAGCTCTCTTGGGACTAATCTCCATCTGTTTTAACTTTATTTTTAATTTTGAGCTTATTTTATAGCTTATTCCAAAGCCTGTTTATGCCCTGTCTTTTCAAAAACGTTGCCCTGGTACAGACAACCAATTTCACAAGCCATTTTTTATGCTTATATTTGTTTCAAACTTTAACTTCTTTACATTTTTAGATACCCTATAAGCCACTCTATAAGCTCTTATAAGCCTTGAGCCAAAAGATTCACTCTAAGGGCTTAAAAATTAAGCCCAAAGAGTCCTCTTTGGCTTTTGATTGACAGTTTTTGGCCAATAGCCATTTTGCTTATTATAGCTTATTTGCTTATTGCATTAGCTTATTTATGGTTACTTTAGCTTATTAGGTTAGTCTAAGCCTGTTCTAACTTATTTGGTTTTGTCTCAAGCTTATTCGAGCTTATTTGCTTCTTAGTGTAAAATTTTAAGTGTTTTAACCATTTCTAGCTTTTCTGTCTATTCAGCTTATTGTCATTGTGTCTGCTTATTTTGCTGATCTCTTTTAGATTTTTTTGGTATAGTTATGCTTGCTTTAGCTTATTTTCCATTTTCATTTGCTTATTTGTTTAAAAGAAAGCCAAACAATTAGTTTTTTTTACTTAGAGTAAATTAAGCATTTCTGTCAAGCTTTTTCAGCTTATTTCGTGCTTATTTGTTAGTTATAAAATTTTTGTCTTTTTTAAAGTTTCTTATTTTTAGCTTATCTAAAAAGTTGTAAAAAAAATGAAAAACAAAAACATTAGGATTAGGGGAAGCCCCAAGTGAGCTGGGCTCGAACTTGGGACCTCAACCCCATCGACCAACGTTTATAACACATACTCACTACCGGTGTGCTACAATAGCTCATCCGGTAGTGTTTTGCACAATTAATTATATAAGGGCTTTAGAGCCCAACAAGCACATAAGCTGCTTTTGGCTTATTTAACAGCTTATTTGATAAGTTGTTTCACCCATTTTATTTTTCTTGCATTCTTCACTCTTCTAGCTACTTTTTTTTAAACATTTTTTTTTTTTTTCAGAATTTCATAATTGTTTAGTTATGTTTTATATTTAAATTTTATTAAAATCGTTTTTAATTCATAATAAATTATAAAAAAGTCAAAAAAAAATATAATTCTTTTTCAGAAATTTTATTTTTATCATATTTGCACTAGGAAAAAAAATAGATTATTCTCGACGTAGGGTTGTTTTTGCAAAATTTCACATTTTAAAGAGCGGGATTCGTTCTCGTTTACGATTTTTGTGTTTTAAAGCTCAAATCAACTCCGTTTTCGTTCTAGTTTTCTTTAATCTTACTTTTTAGTCAATTAGAGTCTATTAAAAGTGAAAAAAAATCATTTTAGGTTAATTTTTGAAAATTTAGAGTTTTTAGTCAACATTTTTAGATTCCCATTGTCGTTTTTAGCTTAATTTTGTGTGCCTTTTTCATTTTTAGAGTAAATTGAATTAAATTCTTCGTAGATTTAGAAATCCAATACAAATCTCCTCCATTCAATCATCAAATGTCAATCCAACTCTCGACTTTCCAATTCACTCTTCGTTGGGGATAAACGACCTGGGAATATCATATACTACTTCCGGTTTCATTGGTTTTCTTCATAATTATCCTTATTATATATTTATAAGTATTATATATTTATTTATATATTTTAAAGGTTAGTTTCAATTAAATCAATTTTTGGCGCCGTTGCCGGGGAATGGTGTAAGCGTTTGTCATTTCAAAGTTTGACAATTTGTGCTTTGAAGATCCTTCCCCGTGAAGTTATTTTTATTATTAAAAATATAAAAATACAAAAATATTTTTCATTTTCTTTTTAGCATATTTATAAAAACAAGAAAAAAAACCAAAAAGATAAAAACATTGTCAATTAAAAGAAATAAAAATCACAAGTTGGTAAAAGAACACCAACATATAATACTTTCAACTGAAGTATTATCCATCAATAAGTTCCCGAACCAAAGAATCAAAAACTTACCTTTTGTGTCACTTGCGAGGTACGGTTCACCTTTGAAAGATAAACAAACTCAAAGAGGGGTATAAGGCGGGTTGTTCCTAGGAACTACGACCCTAAAGGAAAAAGGTTTTTAATAGCTTCGCGCTTTCCTATTCCTCCGCTCCTTTGTGCGTTTTTCTTTTCGAAGAGTTACCGAGAAGCTTGTTGATTATTAGGTTTAAGTTGTCTTATTTCGTTGTCCGTTATTAAAATAAATTGTGAATTCATTTTTGATAAACCAAAAAGAACAAAAAAAATTAGTGTAAATTTTCTTTTTATATTTTAGTGCATGCGCACTCGTTCTCAATCCCGTAATCTTGACCGTCAACAACAACAAGCCCCACCGGCTTTTGTTAAAACATTTAATCTTGAAGAACCAATTGAAAATCCAGCTCCTCCCATAGTTCCGATGGCTGATAACCGGACTATGGCATAATTGCACCAAGCACCCACCGAGGGGTACGAGGATGCAATTGTAATTCCTGAAATCAATGCTAATTTTGAATTGAAGCATGGTTTGATTGCCTTACCCTCTTCAAGAACAAAGCAATTCATTGGACATACAAAGAAGCCCTACATGCTCACATCCCGTATTTCAACAAGATTACTCGACGATAAGTTCCCGAATGTCCCGAGTACGTCGGTAAAGCTTATGCTTTTCCCCCATTTTCTCTCAGGAGGGGTCCCACACCCTGGCTATGGCTTGAAAAGAAACCACGCCTCGATCGATTCTAACATAAGGATGATCTTGTTTTCAAAATTAATCAACAAATTCTTTCGGCTTTGATCATTATGGTTTTTGCATGGTCTTAAGTAAAAAGGCCCCCTTCTTAAAACAACAAATCTTAAAAATGGAACATCACACGAGATTTCAAACAAAGATTTGATGAGACGTTTTTATGACGCATGGGACCAGATTCAAACGATTTTCTTTGGCATGTCCACATCATGGATTTCATAATGTGCACAACTCGATACATTTCTACAATGCCTTGAATTCAAATGATCAAGATCGTTAAATTCCACTGTCGGTGGTAACTTTTAAGATAAAATGCCCCGTGATTGCCTAAGAATCATTGAAAGCAAATCCAAGGTTCGTAATTCACGTAACAAACCAGTTGTTGCAAAAGTGAGTTTGAGCTCTTCTACCCCCGGTATTTCTCCCGATGTTGCTGAATTGAAAGATATGGTGAAAGCTTTACTTCTTGACAAGAAATCCCAAGCTCCCACTCCCGTGAAAGCGGTGGAGGAAAGTTGTGTTACTTGTGGTGGTGCTCATTCTTACCGAAATTGTCCCGCCACTAATGGCAACGTTTATCGTGACAATATTTAAGAGTACGTCTCTCAAGCCACCGCAGCTAACTACAACCAAGGAAATACTAGTTACCGAGCCCCGATTGCTAATCAAATTCGACCTCCCGGTTTTCCTCCCGTTCAAAACAATCAAAACAATCAAGGAAATAATCAAAACCGTTACAACCAAAACCGAGGGAATAATTACAATCAAGGATCAACCTACCAACCCCCGGTTAATCAAGGACAAATTTATCGACCTCAGGTAAATCAACCTCAAGTTTACCAAGCTCCACCTTACCCAGCTCCGGCTCCTCAAACACAAGGTGTGACAAAGACTAATTTTGAGAGCTACATCAAAGCCAATGATGCGGTTATGAGAAACATGCACGACCAAAATCAAAACTTGCAAAATCAAATGACCAATTTAACGGACATGCTTTCCAAATTCTTGAATGCCAATACCGCTTCATCTTTGGGTACGGGTTCTCTCCCGAGTAACACCGTTACTAACCCGAAGGAAGACTTGAAGGGTATTACTACCCGAAGCGGTGTTGCTTATCAAGGACCCCACGATTCCTACTACTTCTTCTTCTAAAGTAGCGGAGCGTAAAACTGAGGTGACAAAGGACACGATGCCTCCTACTAATAATGGAAGTACCAAAGATGTCCAACCTCCGGTTGTCCAAGTTCAACCTCAATTACCAAATTCTAAGCCCGTTGTTATTTCCGTTAGTGCCCCGATGCCTAACTTGAAATAAACAATTCCATATCCTTTGAGACGTAATGATGAAAGGCGTCGTGAGAAAGCTAACGACGAAATTGAGAAATTCTATGAAATCTTTAAAGATTTGAGTTTCAAAATTAGCTTAACGGATGCTTTGATTCTTATGCCTAAATTTGCCTCGACTCTTAAAGCCTTGATTGGAAACAAAGAAAAATTAAGTGAAATGGTTAGAACTCCGTTGAATGAGCATTGCTCGGCGGTCATCCTCAACAAGTTACCCGAAAAACTTGGAGACCCCGGCAAATTCCTCATACCGTGTGATTTTCCCGGAATGGATGAGTGCTTAGCCTTGGCCGATCTTGGCGCAAGCATAAATCTCATGCCATTATCCATGTGGAAAAGACTTTCTCTTCCGGAACTCACTCCTACTTGTATGACTCTTGAACTAGCAGACCGTTCGATCACTCAACCGATCGGTATCGCCAGGGGGGGGGGGGGGGGGGGGGGGGGGGGGGGGGGGGGGGGGGGGGGGAGAAGATGTCTACGTAAAAGTAGGAAAGTTCCATTTCCCGGCCGACTTCGTAGTCGTAGACTTTGATGCCGATCCTCGAGTTCCTCTAATTATCGGGAGATCCTTCTTAAAGACCGGGCGTCCCTTGATTGATGTTTACAAAGGAGAACTAACACTTCGTGTTGGAAAAGAAGCCGTAACATTCAATCTAGATCAAACTTCGAGATACTCGGCTAATTACGATGATATGACAGCGAACCGAATCGACGTCATTGAATTGGCTTGTGAGGAGTATTCTCAAGAAGTTCTCGGTTTCTCCGATTTGATCGCGAGTGGCAATCCCACTCCTTACTATGACCCGATCGTTTCTACCTCTTCTCCGACTCTCACTCCCTTCGGGGATAGTGATTTTCTTCTTCTTGAGGAAGCCGATGCTTTCCTCGCTCTTGAAGATGATCCAACTTCACCAGAAGTTGATGACTCTTACTATGACTCGGAGGGGGATATTCTTCTTCTTGAAGCAATTCTTAATAGTGATCCTTCACCACCCCCTCCCAACCAAGGAAATTATTTGCCAGAAATTCGAAAAGAACTTAAAGTTTGTGAAGCTAAATCTTCAATTGATGAACCTCCCGAGGTCGAACTCAAGGACTTACCTCCTCATCTCGAATACGCATTTTTAGAGGGTGACGACAAGTTGCCCGTCATAATTGCTAAAGACTTGAGTATCGAGGAGAAAGCCGCTCTCATAAAGGTTTTGAAGTCACGCAAGCGAGCCATCGCTTGGAAACTCTCCGACATAAAGGGTATTAACCCGGAATTTTGTACTCACAAGATTCTTATGGAAGATGACTACAAACCAGAGGTCCAACACCAAAGACAGGTAAATCCAAAGATCCACGATGTCATCAAAAAGGAGGTTGAAAAGCTTCTTGATGCCGGATTAATTTATCCGATCTCGGATAGTCCTTGGGTAAGCCCCGTACATTGCGTACAGAAAAAGGGTGGTTTTACCGTTGTCGCAAATGATGAAAATGAATTGATCCCGACTCGATTGGTTACAGGGTGGCATGTGTGCATTGACTACCGTAAGTTCAATGAAGCTTCCCGTAAAGACCATTTTCCACTTCCCTTTATGGATCAAATGCTCGAGAGATTAGAGGGAAATGATTACTATTGTTTTCTCGATGGTTTCTCGAGTTACTTTCAAATTCCCATCGATCCTAAAGATCAAGAAAAGACAACATTCACGTGTCCTTATGGAACGTTCGCCTATCGTCGCATGCCATTCGACTTATGCAATGCACCATGCACGTTCCAGAGGTGTATGTTGGCTATCTTTCATGACGTGGTCGAAAAGACGATGGAAGTCTTTATGGACGACTTTTCGATCTTTGGGAATTCTTTCGAAAATGGCCTCTCTCGTTTGGACAAGATGCTTCAAAGGTGCGAAGACACCAATCTTTGTCTAAATTGGGAAAAAAGTCATTTCATGGTCAAGGAGGGCATTGTCCTTGGCCACAAGATTTCAAAGAACGGGATTGAGGTCGATAAAGCCAAAGTCGATGTGATTGCTAAATTACCTCATCCCACCACCGTCAAGGGTGTTCAGAGTTTTCTTGGGCATGCCGGTTTTTACCGACGTTTCATACAAGACTTCTCAAAAATAGCCCGTCCAATGACCCACTTGCTCGAAAAAGAGACTCCATTTTTCTTTTCAAAAGAGTGTATCGAATCCTTTAATACACTTAAAATAAAATTAACCGAGGCTCTAATTTTGATTGCTCCCGACTGGAACTTGCCCTTCGAACTTATGTGTGATGCAAGCGACTTTGCAATTGGGGCAGTACTAGGGCAACGAAAAAACAAGCATTTCCAACTAATTCACTATGCCAGCAAAACAATGACCGAAGCTCAAGCACACTACACTACGACCGAAAAAGAATTGCTTGCCGTAGTGTACGCTTTTGAGAAGTTTCGGTCATATCTCGTTTTGTCCAAGAGCATAGTGT
Source organism: Tanacetum coccineum (assembly GCA_026074375.1). NCBI lineage: Eukaryota > Viridiplantae > Streptophyta > Magnoliopsida > Asterales > Asteraceae > Tanacetum > Tanacetum coccineum. The sequence goes on along the minus strand of BQNB010050837.1, from coordinate 6,993 downwards.
ATACTGACCATTCTGCTATAAAGTATCTCTTCGCTAAGAAGGATGTTAAGCCAAGACTAATGCGGTGGATCCTTTTGCTCCAAGAATTCGATGTTATCATCCGAGACAAAAAAGGAGCAGAAAATCTGGCCGTCGATCATCTTTCCAGACTTGAGAACCCTCATCAAGATAAATTCGAGAACAAGGAAATCACGGAAACATTTCCCCTCGAAACTCTTGGATCGGTTGCTCTTCGTGATGAAAGTACCCCGTGGTTTGCCGACTATGCAAATTACCACGCGGGGAAATTCATTGTTAAAGGGATGTCATCCCAGCAGAAAAACAAGTTTTTTCAAAGATGTGCAAACACAAACTTTTGTGACGAGCCCTTTCTGTTCAAAGTATGTGCGGATCAAGTGATCTGGCAGTGTGTGCATGGCAAAGAAGCTTTTGACATCCTCGAAGCTTGCCGCAATAGACCCACTAGGGGACATCATGGTGCAAATCTCACCGCCAAAAAGGTCTTTGATGCCAGTTTCTTTTGGCCCACTATTTATAAAGATGCACACGAGGTTGGTTTTAAAATTGCGGCTCGTGACAAGGGGGGAGGGGGGGGGGTTTTCTGGGTGGGGTCAGCGAAATTTTTTTTACAAAGGGAAAGATGCCTCAAAATTCTATCCAAGTTGTGAATCTTTTAACGTTTGGGCATGATTTTATGGCCAATCCCGTCTTATACATGTGGAAATAGAGTACATCCTCGTAGCTCCCACCCCCCCCCCCCCCGTCGGCTACTTGTCAAAATGGGTTAAAGCGAAAGCGCTCCCCACCAACGACGCCCAAGCTGTTTGCAAATATCTTAAATCTTTCTTCGCCCGATTCGATGCCCCTCGTGCTATCATAAGTGATCGCGGAACCTATTTTTGCAATGACCATTTGCAAAGGTTCATGCTTAAATACGGAAGTTTACTCATCGTCTCCTCCACCCGCGTAACATCCCACAAGACCAAGTGGGCACGTTGAGGTATCCATTCGTGGCTTAAAACGAATTCTTGAAAGGACAGTGGGCGAGAACCATGCCTCTTGGTCAGACAAATTAGATGACTCTCTCTGGGCCTTCCGTACAACTTACAAAACACCATCGGTGACCCTTACAAGCTCTTAATGAAAGGCATGTCATTTACAGATTGAGCTCGAGCACAAAACCTATTGGGCCTTAAAGCATGCTAACTTTAACCTTAATACCGCGGGTGATCACCCCAAAGTTCAACTCAATGAACTAAATGAACTTCGTGATCATGCCTATGAGAATTCTTTGATTTACAAGGAGAAAACTAAGAGGATCCATGACGCCAAGATCAAAAACCGCGTTTTCAATGTCGGTGATCAAGTCCTCCTCTTTAACTCCAGATTAAAGATTTTCTCGGGCAAGTTAAAGTCCTGTTGGTCCGGACCATTCACCATTATGCAAGTTTTTCCATATGGCACCGTCGAGCTATCTTAAAACTCTGGGCCAAACTTTAAGGTGAATGGTCATCGAATTAAGCACTACTTTGGAGGGGATGTACCGAAATTGGTTGTCTCGGATCTCCAAACCTTCCCCAAGGACAAATGAATACGGGGATTGGGTCAAGCTTAGTGACCCTAAACAAGTGCTTCGTGGGAGGCACCCCATGCTTATCTGTAGTTATATTATGTAGTAATGAATAAGTGTTTTTGTTGTGAGGAGGCCTGCCTCTTTCCTATCTCGTGTTTTGTGTTTTGTGGTTTATTGTCTAGAATTATCCCGGATTTTTGAAGCCTCTCGTGCTCGCGGTTTTGTCCTTCGATCAAAAGAGCTTCAAATCCTCAGCTTCATTTGGGAATCCAATATCCAAATCTTATCGATTAACGTTTATCTTTAAGCATACCTAATGAACGGCTTAGGATTTACGTAGAGACCCTTCTCAAAACATTGAGGACAATGTTTCATTCTAGTATGGGGGGATCTTCGATTTGATTGTGCCTGCAGCTGTTGTTTTCACGTAATCCCGTTTTTACCACCAAAATTTCAAAAAAATGAAAAAATTTAAAAATTTTCAAAAATAAAATAAGTGTTTTGTCACAATTTTGACTTTCCTGCTGGGTAGAATAAGAATAAATTTTGACTCGATCGAGCGTGTTGAGCTCTAGCTTGTTCCTTAACTTTCTGGCTAAGCGTTCGCGAATATTCACGAAGAACGAAAAATGATAGAGTTAAGTATGAGTTGGATGCTAAACAAAGATTATTTGGAAATCTTAAGAGCTCATGTATGTAATTTGTGGCTTTTTCTCCCATAAGCTTCTAACCGGACTAACATACGTGCTATTTTTGGAGATTAAACTTAAATCAACAATGTTTATGTAGTTAAAAAAAATTTAGTCTTAGTCAATCTTATACTTAAATTTATCAAAAAGAAGTCTTCTCTATATCGTAAAAAAAATGATGATATGTTGAAAAATGAAAAAAATATAATAAATATAAACTATGGGCTGATAAAAACAAATATATTTAGCCTTAAGTTCAAATTTATACTGAATTTTCTAAAAAAGCAGTCATACTTTATATCATTAAAAAAAATGATGGAGATGTTGAAAAAATGAAAAAATATAAAAAATATAAACGGTGGGCTGATAAAAGTTAGCTGGCAAAACTTGCCGGCTCTACAACCGATGTTCAAACTTTCTAAAGGTCGAGGGTTACAATTTCATCAATATTATGTTCTAATATTAGTGTGAATTAATAAATAGATCCCTTTTTGTTTAAATTAAATATGCTTTTTGAACTTTGACTATTCTAATATAATAAGCTATGTGTAATATGGGAAACCTAAGAGTTTTTGAAACCTAAGGTCCGTGAGTCCCGATAACTGAGTCTCTGTGGGGTGTCAAAAGCCAGGTCACATAGCCGGCATGGTTGGGAATTGCCGAGACGAAAGTTTTACATGGGATGATCCCTCGCCCTTCAACTCATTATTCTCTGGTGGAACGTGAAACTATAGAATTTTAAAAACGTTGATCCATGTTGAAATTCAAAATAGCACATGCACCTAAGCATAATATTGTCGGGAGTGAAAAGTTCACAAGTCGCAAATATGAGTAGTGTCAACATCTTAACCGATATTTAACTGTGATTTCGTTCTTTAAGCTTAGTGAGATGGATGCAAGTGAAAAGTCGGGAAATGATGAATATATCCTATTAGGCATTTTTCGAGATCGAAATGCATCTTGTTCTATGATCCCAAATGAAAATAACGAAAGTCAAATAAGTTAGTTAGTTGCTTAAAAAGAAAATTACAAAAAAAGAGAAAAATGAAAAATACAAAAATATGTGTAAGAATAAGTGTATATATTTTAAAAATGGTAAAGACGGGGCTTTTTAGAGCTATCGATTCTTTATTTCCCCTCAACGAACACTTAGCTACTTTTCAAGGTTACTAGTCGAGGAGGATTGAGATTCTTAGTTTTCTAAGTGCTTATAGCATTGCGTGAGGACACGGCAATATCTTAGTATGGGGGATTTTGGTATGTGCTTAATTACACATACCGTTTTCCATCAAAACCGGACTTAAATGACAAAAAACGTACAAAAAATACATTGTATTTGTATGTTTTCACTTATATTGTACAAGTAACGGATAATCAAGAAAAGGACAAAATCAAAGCCAAAACAACAAAAAAGGAGCACGGGAACGGAAAGAGCGTGATGAAGTCAAAATCAAGTCAAAAAGTCAAAGTCAAAGTCAACTTCGGAAAGTCAAAGACAAAACCGAGGCCGACATCAAAGAAATACTTAATGGGCCAACCCACACCCATCTAATGGGCTGGGTCAGCCCATTAAGCTATTTACACAAAGACTAAAAGCCCAACTATAACTTGAGGGGCTTAAACTGCCAAACCCTCAAAGTTATACACCCAAAGGACTTAATGTGCAAACCAATATATAACCCTGAGGGGCCAGTTCTGCCAATCCCCAAAACACTTATACTACACAAGGACCATACATGTAATGCGAATATATAAGATGAGGGGCTACTTATGCCAACTCCCCAAACTTCTCCCCTGAAATCAAAACACTGTTTATCGTCGCTAACATCTCGCCAAACCTCTTTTGGCACTATTCACCCCTCACCTCACACCAGGACTACTCCACACAGTTGGCTTACACGCTGGCAATCCCTCTCCACACCATTGGACAAAGGAAAGCAACAAATGGATCAAGGGTCTTGATCATTCAACTTGGGCAACACTCCTAATCAATGGCCAAGATGAGCTTATGATTTCACTCACACAACAAGCACAAGCTGAAGCCTCTCTCTCTAAAGAAGCACACCAAGAGACCTCCTAGAATCTTCCTACGAGTAGTATAAAATGGGTCCTCTTGTAGCCATTTGGCAGTTAGTTTTTTAGTAGTTAGTTTGAACCTAGTTTTAATTTTATCAGTGTAATTTTTAATATTGTAATGTTTTGAAGTTAATGAAATCTAAGTTTGTTTCTTAAAAATCTGTTTTAAGCTCTTTTGTTTTCAAAGCTTGACTATGTTTCAAAAGCCTTCATAAGCTCTTATAAGTTCTTAATGGTATACACAAGTAATCTGTTTTTACCTAAATGAAAAAGATTTAAGTAAATTTTACAAAAAAAAAATCTCAAAAAGAATCTCCCCTAAAAATACCTCAGCTGAATTTGTGGATGATAAGCTAAAAAAGGAAGAGCTTATAGACCCCCACTAGCTTGTCTTTGACAAGCTAGAGCTTGTAGAATTTTTTATAAGCCCTGTTTTGAGCAAGGGTGTTGTAAGTCTCTCTATTTTTCTTATTTTTCTATTTACTGTAGATTTGCTTATTCCTGCTTATTTTGTGCTTATCATTGCTTGTTTATGTGTTTTTATGCTTATTGTCATTTATTGTTGCTTATTTTGTCCTTTGTTTGAGTTTTTGATTAAACTGCCTTAAAACTGCCATTTTTGCCTTTTAAACTGCTTATCTCTTGTTTGCTCATTAAAGTGCTTATTGGTGTTTGCTTTTTGCTTTTTATTGCTTAACCTTGCATGCTTGTTATTTGTTTTTTGAATCTTTGTGCTTAATTCAGCCTTTAAAAGCTTAAAATTTGGTTTTTAAAAACTAAAGGGGTGTTTGGGTCAGTGGTTAAAAACGAGTAAAAGTGTGTTATAAACCTTTATGTCACCTTGGCCATCTTTGGAAGGTGTTTTAGTTAGGTTGAGTCATTTTCAAAAAGTTTTTAAGTCTTTTAGTTAAATTTTAAGTCTTTCCATGTTTCTTTGAAAACTGTTGGTCCAAAACTGTGTCAACACAGCTTATTTGATTTAAGCTTTTAAAAGCCTGTTTAAATCTTGTTTTGTGTTCCTTTAAGTGTCAAAATGCATTTAGTTAAGTGTCTTTAGGTTAGTTTCTACTATTAGTCAAATTCTGTCAAGTTTTGTTAAGACTTTATTAAGTCAAAATTGCCATTTTTCATGTTCTTTTATCAGATCTTAAAACTTGTTTTTAGGCCTTAGATTTTTGAGCACAAGCTCTCCTTGACCCAATCTTAATCTGTTTTAAGTTGTTTTTATGTCTTGAGCTTATTTTATAGCTTATTATTGAGTATGCTTTTTGTCCCTTTAAAACCATAAAATCTTCCCCTGGTGCAAACTGCCATATTTTCAGCTCTATTTAATTACTTATTTGCTTGTCATTTTTTTTGCTTTTTGCCTTTCTAGGAAGCCTATAAGCTGTTCAATAAGCCCTAGCAAGCCTTAAGCTTAGGACCCCCCTCTTGGGCTTAAAAATAAGCCCAAAAGGTGCCCCTTTGGCCTATTTGTCTGCCAATTTTGAGCTTATAGCTTATTTGCCTTTTATGGCTTATCTGTCTGTGGGAGTTAGCTTATTTTGGTTTCTCTTTGCTTATTAGGTTAGTCTAAATTGTTCTAGCTTATTTGGAATTGTTTTAAGCTTATTTGAGCTTATTTGCCTCTTAGTGTAAAATTTTAAGTGTTCTAACCCTTTCTAGCTGATTTGTCTATTTAGCTTATTGTTAGTGCTTATTTTTAATATCTTTTTCTTTTTAGGTATAGCTTATTTCTAGCTTTAGCTTATCATTCATTTTCATTACTCGTTATTAATTAAGTGATTTTAACTGCTTATTAGTTTTTCTTTCACTTAGAGTAGACCAAGTTTTCTGTCACCTTATTTGGCTTATTTTAGGGCTTATTTGTGGTTTAGAAAAAAAGTATTTTTGTTAAAATTTCTTATTTTTAAGTCCTTTAAAAGTTTGTAAAAAAAATATGAGAAACAAAAACGTTGGGATTAGGGGAGGCCCCAAGTGAGCAAGACTCGAACTTGGGACCTCAACCCCATCAACTAACATTTTATAACACACTCACTACCATTATGCTACAATAGCTCATCCAGTAGTGAGTTGCACAATTTATTCTATAAGACCATTTTAGCCCATTAAGCCCATAAGTTGTTTTCAGCTTATTTCGGCTTATTTATAAGCACACTTTTCTAGCTCTTATTTTTCTTAGAACCAGCTTACCTTAATCCACTTTTCTGTATTTTTTCACATTTTTCCAATATTGTTTGCTATTTTTTATCATTTATTTTCTTTAAATCTGTTTTTTAATTATTAAAAATTAAATAAAAATCAAAAAATATTTTTCTTTTATAAAAAAAATTATTTTGTCATCTTACACTTAGGAAAAATAGAAAACTTTCGTAAGGTCATTTTTGCAAAATTTTGTTTTTTTAAAGAGCGGGATTTGTTCCCGTGCTCGTTTTTCGTATTTTCTAGCTTAATTTAACTCCGTTTTCGTTCTAGTTTTCTTTAATCTTACTTTTTAGTCAATTAGAGTCAATCAAAAGTAAAAAATTCAATTTAGGTTAATTTTTGAAAATTTAGGGTTTTTAGGTTACGTTTTTAGACTCCCGTTTACATTTTTAGTTAAAATTTGTGTGCCTTTCTCATTTTTAGTATAGATTGCTTTATTTTTCCTGTAGA
>BQNB010050836.1:0-41308 GCA_026074375.1 Tanacetum coccineum | reverse complement strand
CAAAACTTTGCTAAAAAGACTCACCCCTGTGCTAAAAAGAACTTAGTTCCAAGAGCAATACTAATGAAGTATGGCTTAGTATTATTTAATACCGCTAAACAAAATATTTCTAAAACAACAGTATCAGTTAATACTGCTAGACAAGTTAATACTGCTCACTCAAAAACAACAGTGAATGTTTCTAGACCAATGTCATATTTTTCTAAAACATCAATTTTCAACCATAAGTGGCCCATTCATTAAGACACGTTATTTCAAAAACATAATATTGATCCAAAAGGGTTTATATGTTAGTGTAAAAAAAATTTAATACTGATAGGCACCAATGTTGTAGTTAGTAGTTAATGGTGTTAAGGGAAATAACGCTTATGTTGTTAAGGCCTCAACTTGTTGGGTTTGGAAACCAAAGAATAAAGCTTTAGACCATGTTTCTAAACACAACAGTGCATCAATTACCTAAAGAAGTTTGACTATGTTGATCCACTAGGCAGATCCAAGTCAGTAATGGCTTGGGTTCCTAAAGAAAATTGTTTTCTTATCTTAATATGCAGGGCAATTCCTCAAATGGATGTCCAGGATCAAGGAGAGCTATAAGTGATTGTTAGTGGGATGCTCAAGGCACATGTTAGGAACATGTCCTATCTTTAAAGAATTATGAAGAGTAGATAGAGGATATGTTGCTTTTGGATGGGAACCAAGGAGGGAAAATCAACAGGAAAAGGTTCATTAAAACTAACTAATTAGATTTTTGATAATGTGTATTTTGTGAGAGAGTTAAAGATTTATCTCTTTTTGTATCTCACAAATGTGTGATAACAAGGAATACTTTTCTTTTTTAATGACATGAATTTATTGTTTTATCTCAACTTTTGTTAATTGATGAAAAAGTCAAGTTTTACTTTTAGAGTTCATAGATAGAAAGGATAATATGTATAGTGTTGATTTAAAAAACATAGTTCCCTAAAGGAGGTTTAACTTCCTTTTTGCAAAAGCCACATCTGATGAATCTAAACTTTGGCATACAAGGCTAGGTCACTTAATTTTCAAAACCATGAATAAATTGGTTAAGGCGAAATCTGGTAAGAGGTTTACCTTCTAAACTTTTTGAAATTGATCAAACCATGTGTTGTTGTCAAAAAAGGGAAAAGCAGCTCACAGAGCCTCTTGTAGTCTTAAAATAGAGAACTCAAATCAGTCTTCTTTATATTTGTTACATATGGACTTGTTTGGTCCAACATTGTAAAGCTTATAAGAAAATGTATTTGCCTTAGTTGTCACAAATGATTACAGTAGGTTTACATGGGTTTTCTTTCTAGTAATAAAGGTGGGATAGTTGGCATTCTTAAGTCCCTTTATAACTGGGATAGAAATCTTAGTAGATCACCATGGCTTAAGGTTTGATTAGATGTGTAATCAAACCGAGTTCAAAACAAAGAGAATGAATCAGTTATGTAGAATGATCGGGTATTTTAGGACAATTTAGTGTAGCTAGAAACTCACTCAACAAATAAAAGTTGTCTGAGAGGAGGAATAGGTACACCCAAATTAGAGTCTACTAGACTATGCTAGTGGATTCTATGTTGCCAAATACGTTTTGTGGCAAGAAGTAAAGCAAGGTAAAAAACGATAACGGGAATCTAAAAACGCGACATAAAAACCTAAATTATCAAATTTTAACCCTAAAAATGCAATTTTAATTTCTAAAGGTCCTAAATGATTAAAAAGAATTTTAGAAAAAAGAATTATATTTTTTTGACTTTTATTAAATTTTTTATGAATTAAAAACAAATTAAATCTAAAAATATTATAAAAAATATTAAACTAATTGATAAAAATCTAAAGAAATTAAGGAAAGTACTTTGAACTAATCTAATCATAGGAAAAATAAAACGGGTCCAACAACTTTTCTCAATAAGCTAAAAATAAGCCCAAAAGGGCTGAAAGCTTAAACTACAAAAAGGGTTTAAAATAAAAGTGGTGTGAAGGTATAACGAAAAAGACCCAAGGGCGAGTTGGTAATGAGAGTGTGTGTTAAGGTGTTGGGCTGTTAAGGGGAGGTCACAGGTTTGAGTCCTAGACCTTACCTTTTTGTAAAACCCCCTTTTTTATTTCTTTTTGAAAACAGTTAGAAAAAGCAAAAATAAGCACTTTAAAAAAAACAACTTTTTTCAGAAACTTAAAATAAGCCAGGAAAAAGCATTTGAAAATGACAGCTTGCTTATTTAAGACTAAATGAGATTATGCTAAACTGTTTTGAACTTTTAGGACTAAATAAGCAATAAGAAACCTAATAAGCTAAAAATAGATCCTAACCTAGACCTAATAAGCACTAATGAATAAAAATAAGCAAATCAAATAAGCTGGAAAAACACTAAAAGCACAAAGTCAGCAGCTCTTAAAGATGACTTTTAAAGGACTAGACCACAAACTTTAAGCTGAATTTGGGACTTAATAAGCACTAGGCAAAAGTTAAAAACTAAAGACAGATTAAGACTTATACTAGGAGAACTTAAATAAGCCAAATAAGAGTATATAAGCACAGAAAATAAGTTAGAAAAAGCTAGTTTAAAAAGGTAGTTTGCTATTTTTGGTTTTTTTTTCCAAGATAAAATGACACTTTTTAAGCTTAAAATTAAGACTCAATTAAGTAAAGAAAAAGACTAAAAGCTAAAAACAGATATAAATCTTGACTCAATAAGCAAATATCAATGAAAATTAACCTAAACTAAGCTAACACATGATCATAAATATGATCTGCAAATAGGGACGTTTAAACAAAAACCTGCTACTACTACTTGACCGTTTTAAGACTAAGATGTGAAAAATGCACTTTCAAAACCTAAAAACACAAAACAGATGGACAATAAAACTTAAATGACTCAAATTTGAACAAAAAAATCATACCGCAAATGAACTTTTTAAACATACTATCAATAAGCAGTTTGCAAACCTATTTGAACTTAACAGACTTGAAAAATGAAAAATAAAACTACAAAACTTAACTAAACTTATTCAAACTTCATTAAAACTAACACTAATGCTGATCTAAAGCTAATTAAATATAGATTCTAAAAACAAAAGTGCACAAGCAGTATTAACACTTGGTTAATACTGCTAAACCAAACACCCCCTTAAATATACTTAGAGTAACTTAAAGCTTAAAACAAATTCAAATAAGCCTCAATTTTTGAAAACAGATTAATAACTAAGTAATATAAGAACAAATAAGCAAATTTCAACCACTAATAAGCACTAGATAATAAGCAACCCATCTAAGCAGTTTTAAGCTAAACTCAACAGTTTTATTCAAAAACATGAACAAAGAAGATTTAAACAATAAGTAAGCATTAATAAGCAATAGGCAACATAAATAAACATAAATAAGAAGTAAAGAGTAGAAGATAAGCAGTCTAATAAGCAAAACCGTAAATAAACCAAAAAAAATGAAAACTTACTAAGTCCTTTGCTTAAACAAGGATAATAAATGCTCTTAGAGCTTATCAACAAGCTCTAGCTTGTTTGAAAACAAGCTAGTATGGTCATATAAGCCCTTCCAGGTTTGGCTTATCTTCCAAGTTAAGCTGAGGTATTTTTAGGGGTGGACTTTTGACTGAAATTAGCTTAAAATCTATAAGCTATGGAAAAGTTCAAATTGCTTTAGTAAAACAATTTAAACAAGAGCTTATATGAGGCTTATCAAAACATTTTCAAACATAAGGTTGCATAAACATTAAACAGATTTTAAATAAAACTTAAACTTTCATTAAAACTTAAAACTGAGTACAAGGCTTTTTTAAAGGAAATACAATAAGCTAAAACAAACTAATATAAGCTGAAAAGTACAATAAGATTAAAAACTACACTAGATAAGATAAGATGCCCTAATGTGTGAAAACACCCTCTATTTATAGCCGAATAGAGAAACTTCAAAGCCTTAAGGTGTGTTTCTTCTGTGAGAGGGATTGAGCATGCTCTCCAAGCCTTTAATCTTAGCCATTGAATCCATTTTGTGCTTCTTTAAGCTTTATCATAGCCCTTGATTCTTGTCCATGTCCCATCAGCCAATTAGATATCCGTTTTGGCTTTGTTTTTGTCCTTTAGTAAATATCCAATACCTGCAAAGTACACAAAGCAAAAGAAACATATATTTGGTATTTTTATGTCCATTTTTTGTCATTTAAGCTCGTTTTATTAGGTAAAAGGTATGTGTAATTAAGCACATACCATGAATCATCAAAACTTTGCTAAAAATACTCACTCCTGTGCTAAAATAGACTTTGTTCCAAGAGCAGTACTAATGAAGTCTAGTTTAGTATTAGTTAATACTGCTAGACAAGTTAATACTGCTCACTCAAAAACAATAGTGAATGTTGCTAGACCAATGTCATATCTTTCTAAAACAGCACATTCAACTGTTAAGAGGCCCATTCATAAGAACACAACATTTAAAAATAGTAATATTAATCAAAGGGTTAATACTGCTAGGGATAAAAAAAATTAATACTGCTAGGCCAAAAGCAGTAGTTAATGTTGTTAAGGGAAATAGTTTTAATGCTGTTAAGGCCTCAGCTTGTTGGGTTTGGAAACCAAAGACTAAAGTTTTAGACCATGTTTCTAAACACAACAGTGCATCAATCACCCTAAAGAAGTTTGATTATATTGATGCACAAGGCAGATCCAAGTCAGTGATGGCTTGGGTCCCTAAAAGAAACTGATTTTCTTATCTAATGTGCAGGGCAATCTACAAATGAATTTACAAGATCAAGGGGTGATTGATAGTGGATGCTCAAGGCACATGACAAAGAACATGTCCTATCTTACAGACTATGAAGAGATAAATGGAGGATATGTTGCTTTTAGAGGGAACCCCAAAGGAGGGAAAATCACAGGAAAAGCAAAGAAAAGTGTTAAATTGATGATGGAAAAGCTTTTTGGAATGGAATTGGAGTTAATACTGGTGACTCAAAGTTAATGCTGCTAGGCATAACTTACTACTGCTGGTTCTAAGTTAATGCTGCTAGGCATAACTTACTACTACTGGTTCTAAGTTAATGCTGCTAGGCATAAAACTTACTATTGTTGGGTTACTACTGCTGGTTCTAAGTTAATGATATTGAGGGTATTTTCATAAATACTTCGATTAAGGGTTTCAATCAATCATTTAATCGATTTCAATCTTTCAAATACTCTCTAACTACAAATGCTAACATAATTTTATCATCCATTATCAATACCCAACACAAATGGCGAATCTAAAGTTTGCAGATACTCATAATATGGTCGCATTTTTGTCTAAACCCGATGAAAGTGATGCGTTTGAACAAATAGTGGATTTTCTAAATGCGCACCCCATAAAGTATGCTTTAACCGTTAATCCTACAATATATACTTCGTGTATCGAACGGTTTTGGTCTACTGTCAAGGCCAAAACTATTAGTGGGGAAGTTCAGTTACATGCCCTAGTTGATGGTAAGAAGATAATTGTCACAGAATCAACTGTTAGAAGAGATCTTCAACTAGAAGATGCTGAAGGTATTGATTGTTTACCAAACTTTACCATTTTTGAAGAACTTACAAGGATGGGGTATGAGAAGATTTCATAAAAGCTTACTTTCTATAAGGCATTCTTTTCCCTACAATGGAATTTTCTAATTCATACTATTTTACAATGCCTAAGTTCAAAGACTACTGCATGGAATAAGTATAGTAGCACTATGGCATCTGCAATTATCTTCTTAGCTACAAATTAGAAGTTTAACTTTTCAAAATACATTTTTGAAAGTATGGTTAGAAACTTGGATAATTTGTTTGGGAAATTTTTGATGTATCCAAGGTTTGTACAAGTATTTTTGAATAAACAATTTGATTGGTTACCAAGTCACAAGAGAATTTATATTGCACCCTCTCATACTAAAAAGATCTTTGGAAATATAAGAAGGGTGGGAAAAGATTTTTCTAGAAAAGTGACATATTTGTTTCCAACTATGCTAGTTCAAAACTAAATGGGTGAGGGTTCAGCAATGCTAACTAATCCTTAACACACACCCACTTTTATTAAATCATCTCCTCGTGGTCTAAGTTTATGTGGATGATATCATCTTTGGTTCAACAAAGAAGGAGCTATGCAATGCATTTGAGAAGTTGATGCATGAGAAATTTTAGATGAGTTCTATGGGAGAACTTACATTCTTCTTAGGATTACAAGTGCAGCAGAAGAAGGATGACATATTTATTAGTCAAGACAAATATGTTATGGAAATTTTAAAGAAATTTAGGTTTACAGAAGTCAAGACTGCAAGCACACTAATGGAAACTCAAAAGCCTCTGCTCAAGGATGAAAATGGTAAAGAAGTAGATGTTCATATGTATAGGTCAATGATTTGCTTCATTGATGTATTTACGTTTCATGCCTGACATCATGTTTGCAGTGTGTGCCTGTGCTAGATACCAAGTCAATCCAAAGGTTTCACATCTTCATGTTGTAAAAAGGATTTATAGGTACTTAAAAGGTCAACCAAAATTGGGGCTTTGGTATCTAAAAGATTCTTTTTTTGATTTGGTAGCATATACTGATAGTGATTATGCTAGAGCAAGCTTGGATAGGAAGTTTACAACAGGAGGTTGTCAATTCCTTAGATGTAGATTAATATCATGGCAGTGCAAGAAACAGACAGTGGTTGTAAATTCCACAACAGAAGCTGAGTTTGTGGCTGCTTTAATTTGTTGTGGACAAGTGATTTGGATTCAGAATCAACTACTTGATTATGGGTATAATTATTTGATACCAGCTCTTTATTGACAATAATAGTACTATTTGCATAATTAAAAATCATATATTTCATTAAAAAACAAAGCATATAGAGATTAGACATCATTTTATTAGAGATTGCAATGAAAAGAATTTGATTCAAATGGTCAAAATCCATATTGACAAGAATGTTGCAGATTTGCTTACAAAAGCATTTGATGTAAGTAGATTTTAATATTTGATTGTTAGTATTGGAATGATGAATCTTTAAAGTCTTTTATCTCTTTATGTTTTTGTAGAGTTTTGTATGAATTAGTACTGTTATTCATGTCATTAAAAGTTTTTGTTGTTAAGTATAAGTAGTACTGCTGGTTATACTTAATACTGCTGAGTTTCTACTATTAGTTATACTTAATATTGCTAGGTATAATTAATACTATGATGATTGTGAAAATTGCTATGGCTTGTGTTTTCTTGGTTTTTAGACTAACATTTTACAGGAAAAGCAAATAAAAGTGTTAGATTAATGATGGAAAAGCTTTTTGGAATGGAATTGGAGTTAATACTGGTGACTCAAAGTTAATGCTGCTAGGCATAACTTACTACTGGTGGTTCTAAGTTAATGCTGCTAAGCATACACTTACTACTGCTGAGTTACTAATGCTGGGTTCAAGTTAATGCTGTTGAGGGTATTTTTATAAATACTTTGATTAAGGGTTTCAATCGATTCTTTAATCAATTTCACTCTTTTAAATACTCTCTAATCACAAACCCTAACTCAATTTTATCATTCATTATCAAAACTCAACACAATTGGCGAATCTAAAGTTTGCTGATACTTATAATATGGTCGCATTTTTGTCTAAACCCGCAGAAAGTGATGGGTTTAAACAAATTATGGATTTTCTGAATGCACACCCTATAAAGTATGCACTCACCATCAATCCCACTATATATACTTCTTGCATCGAGAAATTCTATCAATAATGATTATTAAAAATTAAAAGCGTGTAACCGCTTAAAATCATTACTATCAATAATGATTATTAAAAATGTGTAACCACATCCATAATATAAATCCACACAAACCATTTCATATCTCCAACACACAAATATTTTTTGTTACAACAAAAATAGTCTCTTAATATACCTTCACTTTCACTCATCAACTCTTACTGGTACTTACTGCAGAGATTCTTTATTTTTTCGTTAGAAAAACGCTTAGCCGGATAACATTTTGATCCTCCCCCCCCGTCCAATTATTATGCACGGGTACCCGCCGCCGCATTGCGCGGGTACCCGGCTAGTATATATTAATGCCCCTTATTTTTTACCGGCCCAGTTAGATATAATGTAATATCCTAACAAGTTAAAGCATTATGAATTTTTCTAATTTGTCCTCCTTGTTTATACCGATTTGGCCTAGCTCTTTTGATGTGCAATATGTAGCTACTATTTTTGGGTGTTTATGACATGTCATAATCTTAAGTTTTAGGTGTTTATCAAGCTTTGTAGTTTGAGGTTAATGTGTTACTCCAGCCACATTTTATATGTATTTAACTTTTTGGTTAATATATATACCGGGGTAAAACCCTTAAAAAAAGACATTATTATTTTTTTTTTGAACGGCGATTTTATTAGAAACACAAACTAGCAAGGAGCTGATTACAATAACATAGGTAGGATTTTTTAACCCCACTGTTCAAACCGAACGAAGCTTTAGACCTAGATTTACACCAATGAAAGGAACTAGAAATGACATTATCAAAGTCATAGGACTTCACAGGAGTTATTATCGTCAAAAAAAGGATCTTGTAACGGATGATTCCAAACATACCACCAAAGAGTGTACCAAACGCCCTCGAACATATTTTTGAGATTAGATCCCATACGTCTTGTGAATCAAAGCCAAGATTTTCCATTCATCATATGAGTTCGTTTCTTCGAAATCCAAGTTCCACCAGCGCATAATTTTTTTTCCAATATCTCGAATCAAACTACATCTAAAAAACAGGTGCTCCGACGATTCGATAGCGTTATCACATATGGGGACACGAATATTATTGACATCAATACCTCTACGAGATATGTTGAACCGAGTA
Source organism: Tanacetum coccineum (assembly GCA_026074375.1). Lineage (NCBI taxonomy): Eukaryota > Viridiplantae > Streptophyta > Magnoliopsida > Asterales > Asteraceae > Tanacetum > Tanacetum coccineum. Next base: position 32,458 of record BQNB010050836.1, on the reverse strand, counting down.
GGCAAAGCATCTCTCCAAATTTTCCAAGCAAGAACATTTATTTTTATCGGAACACATTTTATCCATCTAGTCTCCATCCCAAGATTTGGAAGACGCAGCTCGTCAAATAGTCTTCGAGCGGAGGCCACAGAGAAAACACCCGTACCCTCCAGCTTCCAAACCCATCTATCTGCCAAGGGCACTAGATTTACCGAACTCACCAGCTCCAACAAGCTATCAAATTGGTTCTGTTCAGCTCCCCCCTAGGAATACGACGGAACGAGCTATACAGGTCCGGGTTGCCCAATTTATAACTAACAAAAATCTCTTTATGGTTTTCAAGTGCAAACATTCTAGGAAAAGAATTTTTAAGGACCCCACCCTCCGTGCCTAATGGATACAACCAGAATTAGTGATCCCCATTTTCCCAACTTAAGAGTTCAAATAATCAAAAACATTCGTCCTGTTCTTTGAAGAGCTCCGAACTTCTTTCAATATCGAAAGGACATTATTTGATGAAATTCATGTTCAAAGTGTTTGAAGTCGACAAATGATAATTATTGGATAGTATCCTAAGATAAATCCGTCTTGTTTGTTGTTTTTACAGTTCACATATTCCAAAGAGATGTGTATAAAAAGGCTATTGCATTAGAGTACGGTGAAAAGTGCTTTTAGTACATTTTTTCACTGCTTATTGTATGTACTCAGCCATATCTTTGGAGTTGTCAATTTTACAAAATTCTAGTAAACATACATATATAGATCGTCATACATAAAGAAATATCTTCATTTACTAAACTACATACACCTTTACTAAGAATTTGTTAATTTTAAAAAAAAAGTAAGAATTTGTTTAGTTAGCAAGTCGTGTAAGTGTCTTGAATGAAATTACTTACCTATTTATTTTAAAAACACTTAATAACGGGGTATCAACATGCTTTTTTTAAGCGCATGACTAATTTAAAATAAATAACTCTAAACACACCATAAAGCATACTGGATTCATAAAAGGTATACATTGACGGAAATACCGTGACCCTGAGTATCTTTTGTCATCGGCTATTGTCCACCCACCAAAGAATAGTTCCGGCAACTCTTCTGGCTCATCCGAGCACCAACTAGTGTGAGCACAAACCGAGACTCGAACCCGTGACTTTTTATCCAAAAAATCTCTCCGACAAGCCATAGATTTTTCGAAGGTTATCATATTTTAATTCTATTCATCGTAGTAGAACTTGAGGTATCATGATGAATAACTATAATCATAAGAGGAAGTTATGATATATTTTGATTATAATAGATCTGTAAGATCTTATATATCTTATATAGAAAAAACAACACAATCTTATTTATTTAATATTTTCTGTAATTACAATTGAACGATTTTGTATTTTTGTAAATTAAAAAAAAGAGTTTAATTTAGATTAAGAAGAAAAATAAAACACATTTAAAATTCAACATTTGAAACAAAAATCGAATCGAATTCAAATTGTACTTAACCGAACCGAACTCTGAATTTGAATTCGGTTATGTTTTGGGTTAACCTGAATAACCTGAATTATATCATTAATTTTTTTCTAAATCTAATTGTATAAATTTTTAGAAAAAAAATTTATAACAAGTTTAAAAAGTGTTTTTATATTAAGATAAAATTTAAGTTGTCTTTTTATATATAAATATTCAAAAATATATATATTTATATGAATTTGACTTTCGATTCAGTTTCTCGTTTTTAAGATTGGCAAAACTTTATCACAAAACCGAAAACTCGAATATAATATAATTCGGTTCAATTTTTTTATTTCCGATTTGATAAATTATGTGCGGTTACAAATTTTATTTTATTTTATTTTTGATAAAGGGTTTCCCTGGTAAATTTATTACTCCAAAACTCAAATTCAGTACAATGGATGAGGTGTGAATAAATCTCTGCCCTATTACATAGTGTCACTCTACTTACTTAAAGAAGATTATACACCTAGAGACTAACTACAAAGAGACTCATAAACATCAGTATTTTTTCTTCTTACGACACGTACCTTTGATATTCCAAAATCTATATCACTATAGATTGAATATTGTCAGCGAATTTTCTGGCCTACATTCATATCATCATTAGTCTAGATCGTAGTCCGTACATCAACATTCACATGGTTTTTCTCTATTGTTACCAACAAGCTATTAGTTACTATAACCTAAACCCTGTTGGTTTTGAAGCCAAGAAACTTGTCATTTCATTATCAACAGGTTCAACTTCATCCTCTTTATCATGATCACCCGTATAATCAATCTTTTCTAGAGGCTTACCTTCATCATCTAAAAGCACACAGTTCCCCGCCAGCAGCTGTTTTTCAAACATATTAATCTTTTCAACTAAAGGGTAGAACTTTGCCCTTCCTCTTACACACTAGACATAGAAGTCTTACCCCCTAAATTAACTTCCTCATTAACCGTGTTATCAACATTTAGAGCCTCAAGCGAGTTACTAAGGGAAAAGGTACCATTACCCGATGTCAAAGCATTCGTCTTAGTATTTTTTGAAGAGTTACCTGTTGTCGAGACCTTCTTCTTATCAGCAGAAGGAGCCGTTTTAGGGCTCATCTCTTCAGTCGGTTGATTTACTTTAGGGGCGATATTAGTTTTTTGCTCACTGAAGGGACGGTTTAAAGTTTTCGGTGCCTCCATTATTTCCACCTAATTTCTTCTTTTTACTTCAATAAAACCATCATCAGCCCCGGATGATCCACCCTTGTCTTTATTCACCACTTGTTTCGGAGCTTTTGAACAATCATCAACTGAGTGACCAAATATTAAGCATGTACTACAACGAGGAGGTTCCCACTCGTATTCAACATGAATGGTTTCTTTCGTATATCCAAGTCCATCAAGATTTGGAACAACCATAATTAGATTATCGCTAAAACTATTACAAGTATCAATTTCAATCAAAATTCTTGCATAACTGCTCCTACCTTATGATTCTAGACACATGAAATTCGTATATGAGTCTAGCATCATTGGGGTACCGATTTTCATGGCGATCAAGCTTAACCCATCCGATGTATACACATCCGCGGGGACATCATGGGGGGGGGGTGGGGGGGGGGGGGGGTGGGTAACTTCACCCAAACGGTAACACGAAACAATTCTTCTTTAAGAAGACTCGCGCCGTTTATTTAAAAATATAGGGACTCCACGAATCATCTATGGACCATCTCTAAGCACCGAATCAACACCCTCAGTAGATGAGAACTTAAAAAAGAAAAAACCTTTCACTAACGTTACTTTCTCTAAGCCATAATTTTTCCAATGGTTTCGAACAAACCATTCTACGACAAGGAAAACAAGCCTTTTATCGATAAAGTAACCATAAAGTATAATTTTCATTCTATCATTTACCTCATGAACCGAAACCAACGGTAACTGATTTGATTTTTCTGGTTCGGATTGATTTCAATTGTGATTCATGCGAATATTACCCGAACTGTGAGCACCCTTATTCTAAGCAAAAGTAATATAGGATGGTAGCAAGTGATATTAGGAAAAAGAATATAAGATGCCAAAAGTAGGCGGTATCTATTTCTTACTGTGCACGGTTCGGTTTTGGGTCGGTTTTGGCTAAACCGAACTCGAACCGGATATATTCGGTTTTTAATAAAATCAAAAACCGAAACCGCTCGGTTTTTTCGGGTTTCCTCGGTATTTGCGGTCTCGGTTTTTCGGTTTCTAAAAACCGTTTTTAATTGGGTTTTTGCTTATTTTATATTAATTAAAATTGTTTTACGTAGAAATATTGGTTATTTTTTTTGCGAATATGTGTAAATAATGTTTACACAAATTTTTACAATTATACACATATAAATGAGAGATACACACATGCATTGTGAAATACACATAGTAGATCTATTGTCATTGTAAACGACATATTGTCAAGGTAAACACACGTACACGCACAAACATATATATAAACAATTAAGATAATTATATTATAATAATTTCATTCATAAAATAAATATAAATTTAAAATTTTTAGATATCATTTATTTATTTATATTATATTAATTATATATTATTATAAAACTGGTTTGGTTCGGTTTTTATGGTTCGGTTTTTGACCAAAACCGAAACCGAACCGAAATTTTTCGGTTTTTGAAAAATTAAAAACCGAACTATCGGTTTCTAGTTTTCGGTCGGTTTTTTCGGTTCGGTTTTTTCGGTTTTCGGTTTCTTCTGCTCACCCCTAGCCAAAAGTATATATTCATGGAAATTAAAAATAAAAGAATTGTTTGGATTAGTGTGGATTGTCCGCTTCTCACGTCACTACCTGATTTTTGTAAAATTCAAGAAAATGATGTTTTAAGGATCATTAGGTCATTTGTCCGAATGTTATTCAAAAAAAGTGGTGCAAATGATTCCTTCAACTCTATTTTACGTCTGTACATAGGAAACAACGGCACAAGCTGCCTACGAGTCTGTTGACGATGTTGGTAATGGTGGACAAAGAAAATGTTAAATGAACATTAAACACATGAAAATCAGATTTGAATTTTTTATCGTCTGACCAATTTATATTATTGATCGATGGCGGTCTTCTTCCGTCACCAAAGGTGCATTAATGAGCTCGACCCATTAAAACTATATTACATTTCCTTTGTTCCCCCACTATATTACATTTCCTGTGTTCCCCCCTCCCCCCCCTCACATATTCAATTTTTTATATTGTTATGAACAGTAATAAAATATTAAACTAATCTTATGAATAATAGTTTATTATTAAACAAAGAGTAAATTGCAAAAATGGTCTTTGTGGTTTGGCCAAATTGCAGATTTGGTCCGTCGAATTTCGAAATTACAAAAAACGTTCGTATTTTAAATGTTTCGTTCCGCTTTTGCTCATTGATCGAACTAAAATGACCGAAATACCCTCGTCATCTTTTTTACTTTATTTTTCTTATGAATTTTTATTTTGTTTTAATTAATATTAAAATTCATCATCACTTTTTCTAAATCTTTTATATAATAAAAGAATTACATCATTTCGGAGTTTTCTATCAGATTAAATCTTATGAGAAAATAAATTGGACCAACCATAACGCTTGATTTTGTCACGTAGGCAAAATCATGCGATCTGATTGTTCAATAAAAGTTCATAAATTGAATCAATTTGGTCAAAATTAAAAAAATTTGGTGGAGAAATCTGATGGAGAAAAAAAACACATAAAAATATATGTGTCAAATTTGTGAAAACAAAAACTTGAAAAAAGAGGGATAAGTAATAAAACCTTTAGTCGGTTTTAATTTTAGATAAATTATATAGAGTTAAAAGTGTAAATTTATAAATTTATAAATTTTATTATAACTTTAAAAAATAAACAAATAACCCCTTAAACTTTATACTTCTAGACTTTATATTTTAAAATATAACAAACGTAAATAATTTCTTACTTTTAAACAAAGATTTAACATTATCTAATCACATCCCAAATATACCCGAACATTTTTTGGTGGATTTTTTATTGTCGGCCTGAAATCATGTTGTACAACCAAAAAGAAAACCATTGAAGCACATAAATTATCGTAAATAAAGATTTATATATTATCGTAAATAAAGAAGCATATACCCAACACTAAGAATACCGGTCTTCTAAAGTGGAGGTCAATGGTTCGAATATAACGAGGAAAAAATTAATCCCCTTGTGGCCTCGAAGGTTCACTTGAACCGACTCCGAGCTATCTAAAAGGGTAGTTTCGCAGGGATTAGTTGGCTCACAGTGTCGAGTCAGAAAACATGTAAAAAAAAATTACTAATTTTATTTTAGCCGGGAAATTCCTCTTTACCAAAAAAAATTACTAATTATCCTCAAGTTCATATACTACGTAATATATAAAAGATTTAATGAATCTATTCTCTTTATATGATTTCGATAATACTTCACTTTCATGATATTTCAAAAACTCATTGGTAAGTGTGCTATTTGTTTCTTATTGTTTCTTGAACCGAAACAAATGAAAAGATGAAATAAACTTGTTTTATTCTTTTCTTTTATGGTTTCGAAATTAAAAAAAACAAAAATTAAACACATCACACAACAAATCATGTCCCAGATCTAGATTCAATCAAAGTCGTGACTGGGTTTTCAAGATTTGTTTCGAAGTCGTGATTGGGTTTACAAAACTCATTTGTATTAACAAAACTCGAACAGTGGGTTCGAGTAAGAGAGGAGGAAGAAGTGGATTTGTGTTGTGTGGGTTATCACAAATTGTTATAAGAGTGAGGGTTTTTATGGAAGTGATCCCGGTGGTGATGGCGGGAGTTGTATTGGTGGAGAGATGAGAGAGTTTTTATTAAAAGATAAAGGAAAATGTATTATTTAAAAGAAAAAAAAATTATAAAAAAGAACAGAGAGTATTTTAGTCATTTTAGTTCGACGAAGGACCAAAAGTAAAACCAAACCTTCAAAATACGGACGTTTTTTGCAATTTCGAAACTTGACGGATCAAATCTGCAATTTGGCCAAACCACAAGGACCATTTTTGCAATTTACTCTTAAACAAATGTTAGTCTATGTGACAGAAAGATACATGTTCTTCTCTTAGCGTATCCAACACATCTTCATCACCTAACAAAAAAAAACCCAACCCATTGCATCCGCCTCCTATATCTCTTCTAAACCCAAAAAAAAAAAAAAAAAAAAAAAAAATAAAAAAAAAAACTTAATAAAAAAAAAAAAAAAAAAAAAAAAAAAAAAAAAAAAAAAAAAAAAAAAAAAACAAAAAAAAAAAAAAAAAAAAAAAAAAAAAAAAAAAAAAAAAAAAATAAAAAAAAAATACAAAACAAAAAAAAAAAAAAAAAAAAAAATAAAAAAAAAAAAAAAAAAAAAAAAAATAAAAAAAAAAAAATAAAAAAAAAAAAAAAAAAAAAAAAAAAAAAAAAAATAAAAAAAAAAAAAAAAAAAAAAAAAAAAAAAAAAAAAAAAAAAAAAAAAAAAAAAAAAAATAAAAAAAAAAAAAAAAAAAAAAAAAAAGAAAAAAAAAAAAAAAAAAAAAAAAAAAAAAAAAAAAAAATAAAAAATAAAAAAATAAAAAAACAATTTAGTATGTTGATGGTTGTGTGTTATACGTGTTCTTTAATGCATTTTAGCAACTTATTGACTCATCAAAAAATAACTTACATAAAACCGCAATCACAAATCAATCCGTTGTTTTCAAAAAAAATAAAATTATTCTTGTTGGAAGAAAAACACCTCAATCAAGAAGGTTTGGATCTATCATGGCCAACAGTGATGACGACAATGAGTTAAACCTAAATATTTTTGTATTTTTATCAAGCTTAATTACATTATCTTTGATATTTTCACTCTTATTAGGGTTTTTGTAGGATAATAATTTTATTCAAGTCTATGATTTTGTTAAAATCAGTAAATGATTCAAATGTGTGATGTTGTTGATGTTTGGGATGGCTTATTGAGACTTCGTATTTGTGATGTTTGGGATTACTAAACAAAACTCTCAGTTATATGATCAATACAGTTTTTATGGTTAATTGCTTGATATATACTTTACCTTCTTTACCGAGTTTATAGGATCTAACTGCTAAAGTATTGGTAATAGTAAGCTGTATTTTGTTACCGATTATATCTTGGTTTAGGGTACATTCTCAAATATCTTGGGATGTTAGGTCCAATTTTTTTATGGGAGACTCACATTGATAATTTGCATAGTCTGTTAAGGTCTTTGATGTGCCGCTACTAATTTTCTTGCAATTATTATCATCGCAGCCATCACCAATCAAATTTACAATTTTGAAAGCAAGTTCGATTAAAGACAGGAGCAGGGTTCTAAACAAACTCGAACAAAAAGAAAAATGACACGGTAAGTTAATACAAGAACTGGCTACAAGAGTTGATGATTTACTACGTAGCATGACCTTTATTTTTACACAAAAGTAAATCAGATTGTGGCATGTGCCCATATATTTTGTTGTTGAAATTTGAATTCCTGCTTATGTGAACAATTATTTACATGGTTTATGGATCTTCTATAGCTAGGCTATCTGATGTATAGCTTAGATGGGGTTTTATGACTATACAAAGTTGGTTTGAGTGCTAGGGTAGAATCCTCTAGAGATGAAGAAGATTTGGGTGAGGATGCATCTAAACTAGGGAGAAGGATTAATGTTATTGATGTTGATGAAGACATTACCCTAGTTAGTGTTCAAGATGATGTTGATGCAGAAATGTCTGATATGGATACTTTGACTGGTGATGAGGTGTTTGTTGCAGAACAAGAAGTTGCTAATGAAAAAGATGATGATGGTGAAATTACTTTGGCTCAAGCACTTATAGAAATGAAGAGTACAAAACCTAAGGTAAAAGGGATTGTTTTTCAAGAGCCAGGTAAATCTACAACAACAACAACAATTTCTTCACAACAATCAAAGGACAAGGGTAAAGGGAAAATGATAGAACCTGAACCTGTGAAGCCTAAGAAGAAAGATGTTCAAATCATGCTTGATGAAGAAGCTACTAAAAAGTTACAAGCTGAGTTTGATGAAGAAGAAAGACTTGCAAGAGAAAAAGCTGAAAAGGAAAAAGAAGCTAATATTGCCTTGAGTAAAGAATGGGATAATATTCAGGCTAAGATTGAGGCTGATCATGAATTGGCTTAAAGACTGCAAGCAGAGGAGCAAGAAGAGTTGTTTGATGAAGAAAAGGCTACATTATTTCAACAACTCTTAGATAAAAGAAGAAATCAATTTGCAGCTAAGAGAGTAGAAGAGCAAAGAAACAAACCACCAACCCAAGCTCAACAAAGAAAAATCATGTGTACTTACCTGAAGAATATGGAAGGAAAGAAGCTCAAAGACTTGAAGAAAAAATCTTTTGATTCTATTCAGAAGATGTTTGACAGAGCTTTCAAGAGGGTGAATACATTTGTTGACTTCAAAACAAAATTGGTGGAAGGTAGTTCAAAGAGAGCAGGAGAAGAGTTATAACAAGAGAGTATTAAGAAGCAGAAGGTGGATGAGGATAAAGACACATCAGAGCTTCAAAGTCTAATGGAAGTCATTCTAGATGAAGAAGAAGTTGCAATTGATGATGTACCTTTAGCTATTAAGTCTCCAAGTATTGTTGACCGGAAGATTCACAAAGAAGGAAAGAAAAGCTATTATCAAATAATGAGAGCTGATGGAAAGTCTCAAATGTACAGAATCTTTAGTCATCTGCTTAAAAGTTTTAGCAGGGAAGATTTGGAAGATTTGTACAAGTTGGTAAAAGCTAAATATGAGTCAACAAGACTACAAAGTGTTAGAATGAAAGCTGTATGACTCCTGTGGAGTACATTCCTTGAAGATGCAATATATGTACATTTACATGCTGATAGAAAAGAGATATCCTCTTACACCATCTATAATTACATATATGCTGAACAAGAAGCTTCAGGTTGAGTATTTCAGTGAAATTGTATATCAGCTTCTTAAACTACTCACAAAATAGCTTAAGAATCAATGAAGTGTTTGGAAGCATCCTCCTATTGATTATGGAGCTTTTAAATGAAGAAACTTGATGATTTTGAAGAATAATATCAAGTTTAGGAGAGGATTGTTAGGATTAAAAGCCTTCTTAATGCTGCTAGTATTACTGCTGCTCATATCAGAGTTAATGCTGCTCACTTGTATTAGTACTACTCAAGAATTTCAGAGAAAAATGCTAAGTGTTTACTACTGGTAGTACACAGTTAGTACTGCTAGTGTAAAGTTACTACTGCTAGTGCATATTAGTACTGCTCAGAGACTTAGAAGAAAAACTGCTAAGTAGTTACTACTGCTAGTACAAAAGTTACTACTGTTAGTACAAAGTTAATGCTGCTGAAGGAGTTAATGCTGCTAGTGAAGAAGTTAGTACTGATGAGTTAGTTAGTACTGCTTATGTGATTTATATGAGTTATTTGTGTAAAAGATATGTATAACTTATTTATTTAAAAGATTTGATATTCTTAGGAAAGTATTGTAAGCCGTTTAGGACTCATTGGTGTATAAAAGGAGGTCATAGGGCATAGAGATTGATGCACCATACAGATACGAGTCATTCATAGAGTTATCATAGCTTCAAGGTCTTTGTAACCCTAATACTTTGAGAGTATTCGTATTATTAATAATATTGGAGCTTTTGTTTGTTGAATTATATGTTCATATAATTACTGTTTCATTGATAGTTCTTCTTAATATTAAAGATTAGATTCTGCATAATCTTTAATACACTCAAACAAAGTTTCTACTACAGTTGTGTTAGATTTATCTAATATAACTAATCCTTATACAAGCTTCAGGAATTTAATCTATTAAAGTGGGACCAACACAGAAAAAGTGGAAGCGATGTTTGTAGCTTTGTACAGGAAAATGTGTAAGTGACGTTTGTAAGGTTTTCTCCGCCGAGAATGGAGCATGTTAATTTAGTGAGGTAACTCTCGAGTTGGGTACTCAGAGAGTGGAGTATGGCAAAAAGGAGCTTCATGACCAAACCACTATAAATCATGGTGTCCGGTTTGCACTTTCTTTTACTTATCGCTTTACTTTTATACGTGTGCTATATTATTACTTGTGTTGTGGCTTGATGTTTATGATTGTGATGTGACAACTTGTTTTATTCTATGCTTTCTATTATCCATATAGTCATAGACTATAATTGGCAATTTTCATATTACGTTAAGCTTGATCGGCTATTTGATAAAAAAGTGTTAAAGATTTTAAACGCAAACGTATTAAACCCCCTTCCCCCTCTAGGTTTTCTACCAAGTGAGTGAGTGAGTTAGAAGTGAGTTGGATGGGACATATAGGAGCCTATGTTGGCAAGAAGGGGACAAGCTTGAATAAACTTCAATATTTTGAATATTGTTGTTGAGGGTTGTGAAATGGTTGAGTGTAGGATAAGCAAAATGTGTAAGGGTGTGAGTTGACATAATTCAAATTCAAGCTCGTAGAGAAATAAGTGTGTTATGTAAGAATGGTGAGGAGGTTTAATATCAAGGGATAATTCCATATTTACCCAATCTAAACTTCAAAATGTCATATTTACCCAACTTACAAGTGAATAATGCATAATGTATAATGATTTTGATGCACGTTTGGGGAAATATGGGATTTTGATGTTTTTATTGGAGAAATATAGAATTTTCCCTAATATCAAAGTGAGGAAGCAGAAGTAATTAATGTTTGGAATATGTAAGTGGTATAATGTCTAGAAAGAATGAGACATTATAATGACTGGGGAATGTATATAGAAGTGTGGGAGAATGTGTATGGATTGTGTGAAATAATGAGATCATGTGGGAATGTTAGGGACAAGGAATATTCAAGTTGGAGTGTGTAGGACATTTATTTGTTGGGAAGTAAAAATGAACAAAGGACATTAAACTTCCATTAACCCAAACTCAAATAAGCAAGTGACGTAATCCATGATTAAGCAACAATAAGCATAATCAATAATCATCTTGATACAAACAAGATAAGTGCTCTGCATCTCAAGTAAAGCACTTCCCATAACGGGAAAGGATGCATTTACGCGAAGGGACCTTTGACTTTATTTGACCAATAAAGGAGTAAACCTGTTACGTGATTAGAGAAGACGTATACATGGATTACGATCATACGAATACTTTTGTTTGATGGTATATTAAAAGTATGAATGTCCTAAGTTTAGGAAAAAGAGTTTTGGCCTTGGCTAGATACGTTTGATAAATATATTGAGTTGGCGTTTTCTAAAAATAGGAGGACTTGTTTTTGGCTTCTCTTTAAGTCCAATACTTGTTGCGAGTTTACCTAATATCTCAAATATCATGACATACCTTTAATGAAATATTCGCATGTGTTGGGTAAGAGGAAAGTCGACATTTCAAAATTCAAGCCAAAATAAATTTGTGGTTGGCGCCTTGGCCAAGTGGTCGCGCGTGCCCAGCGCACCAGAACCAGTTCTTGGTACGACTTGTTTTTTTGATATTGTTTGTGATTTTATGTATTGCGAACGTGTATTTGTCATTGTTAATATATAAGGGAGACCTAGTCAATGTTGCACCAACAATATTCATATTTGTAATGCAAACAAACGTGCATAACAAAATTCCAAAGGATAGAATTTTGACATCATTGATATCGTGTTCTTGATATATGCAAATCTTCATTCTAAAGTAACACGGTGCTATGTCATGCACAAGTGAGAGAAATCTTGAATTGTGTGCAAGGCACAACACATAAAAATATGACTAAGGCTATTCTTGACCGCAAGGTAAGAAAGCTAATATCTTACTAGGACTTATACACACTAATGTATAGTGCCTTATTAAGAATCAATGTCAAATAATAATAAAGACCACTTCATTACGTTAACATAAAGTCTTTAAAATGTTCAAAGACTTACAACACGAAGTATAGTAATTAGCTTGAAAATAATATTGAGGTCACACGTAGGCGTTCACTAATACTTTAGTTAATATGGTTATGTCTTCTTGTCAATACTTACATAAATTTTTTGAATTGTTTAAATCCTAATAAAGTATGAAATCTATGCAATTTGCTTAGAAATACTAAGTGAACCCATTTGGTTTGACCAAGTTGGAAGTGTATGATCCAAACATTATTAAATCATCTAAAGAAATTGTAAGATTATCTTAATTCTTATGGAATACCAAAAGTTTATGATATGTCTGATAAGAAAAATCAAACCTTATGCATATCGTTTGATCTTGGATGAGTTTAAACAACTCTACCTTCAAATCTATCAAAGTTAGAAAATTGAATATGTCATACTCAATATAGTTACAACCATGAAGGTAACTAAAACACCATTAAGTTTTGGAAAGGGAAGATTATCATTATGTATTAATTGAAGTTCTGAATTTGTTGAGATCTCGTGATTATGTTATTAACAAACTAGATCAAAAATTGTGAATCTATCTTTTACATCCCAAGTAAGAACAATATATAGTTGTTCGATGTGCTGAGTATTTAAAGAATAGTCTTCTCTTACAAGAGGAAATTGGGAGTGTTATATATATTGAAGAAATTCAATAACAAGTTACATACCAGCTAATACACTAGCAAAATATGCATTAAGCCTATTAATGTTGAGCTATAGAGAAAACATTTATCATTCGCAAATCTTGTAGATTTCGTGATATCCAGAGAGTAATTGTTTTCTTGTGGATACCAAAGAATCAAACTAGGGCTTCATATTTAATTCACTGTCTATAGAGACTTGTATTGGTTTTAACATCGGATAAATGGCAAGAAGCATGAATGTTGAGATGCAGTCCATGATTGCTAATCAATTTTGGAACTTGATTAATCTTTCAATGAACAATGAGATTGTCCAAAGAAAGCGACTCTTCAATGAGAAGAATAATATGGACATAAATGTACACGAATTTAAAGTTGCTTAATGACAAGAGTTATCATTCATACTCAAATAATTGTTTATGATTAGATTTTCTTTTCATTTGCAAGCATTAAAGTATCAAGATTAGTATTATCATACTTGACTTCATGATTATAAATATGATAAATGGATGTCAAAATTCCTTCTGAAATTATCACCTTAGAGAGGACGTGGTGCAATCAAAGGGTTTATGAATCCAAATAATCTTTGTAGAGTGTAAAAGTTGCAAGGATCCATGTGTGGATTGAGGCAAGAATCTAGGAGATTGAATATTTAATTCAATGATGAAATCAAAGAATTGATTCTGATTAGAACAAAGATAAAATCCTATCTATACATTAGAGCTAGTGGGAGCATTATGTATGTTCTTAAATCGTATATGTTACTAATATATTAAAAATATCGTTTTATTCAAGCAAGAGTGTGAACCTTTAACTAGGAATGTACTTCCACTTAAATGATTTAAGAAATACAACATACAACTTTGGATTAGATGTTTACTAGAAAATATGTATGCGGTTAATTGATTAAATCTATAGTACATCATGACATACTATTATCACATATGATGAGATTGAACACATGTACGAATTTCTTAAGCTTTGACTAAAGAATTCATTGTATATGTTATATTATGTACAAGACTAGAATTATTATTTGTATAAAGGTAAGATCTAGATGAAAGTCATTAGATAGTTATATAAACATTATAAAGTGCCTTTGAAGAACTTTATATATGTTCTTTGCTTACATATTACAGATAAGGAGAATAGTGTTAATGTTATACACTAATGCTAGCTTTCCAAACATAATTGAGATGATACTCAATTATAGTCATAGTATGATGTCGTCATGAATGATGGGCACGTTGACTAGAAATGCTTAATGAAAAGCATAGTTGCGATATTTTTTTAAGGCTTAGAATACTTAACTTCTAAGGAAGTTGCTTATAAGATTGTCTAAAATATGAACTGTAGTTGAACTTCCTAGTTTCAAACTTCTTATGTGAATCAACTATTGTAATGCTAGTATTGGTGTATTTGCGATTAAACGAACATTGCATTATTCAAGAAATTAACTATTTGTGAATTTTTAAATTAGTATTCTCAAAGTTTTAAAAGATCGTAGATAATTAACTCGCTCACGAAGCCCATGTCTTTCAACAAGTGTGATTGTCGTACTTAAGGAAATAGGACTTTGACTGGCTAGTTGTTAATTGATCTTTTATTTAGTATTTGGATAATTAAAATGTGCAAGTTAGAAGTTATTGAAATCGATGTTCTTGATATTGCGATCAAATTTCATTTAAACTAACTATATTTTATACGTGCATGTTTAAATCCATGAATAGTTATTTATTCTAAAACTATCCATTTTCGGTTGATGATATGGGAATGACATCAAATTAAGGCAAATGTGAGATTGTTGATAATATTCATGTCTATGAACATTTAATAGTTGGACTAATCATATTCACATGTATTTATGAAGATAAATACTAGATTGACCCAACCTACAAGAATTAACTACATGGATTGTTGCATATGCTAAAACTTGTAAATGGTTATCTTAATTGGTTCCTCACACTTGGGATACCCGCGGGTTTTGCGTGTGTGGAACATTATTATTTGATATGATTAAACATTGACCTAAATAAGGCTGCTATAAAAATCATCACTGAAAATAATGTGAAACACATGACTAACACATGTTGTCAAGATGAGATTTGTTCCTCCAAGAATCATAGAGTTAGATACTTCTAGACCCCTTAATGATTTGAACACAATGTGTACACGGCCGTGTCCAAATGTAATTAAGATGAATCTTGAATTGATTTGGTAATATATTCAAAGTCAATAAACAAATTTTTTAAATAAATAAGCATGCTTTAAATCCGTGTCTTATAGTTAACTAAGTATCTGAAACAAAAAGAAAACTAATTATAAACCATTATCCCTAAAAGGTTTAAAAAACTAAACCTCACATATTTCAGGAGCATTGGCGTGTTGCTAGACACTAACCCTTATTTGTATAATTACAAGGTAAGTGTGTCGTTCACAATTAGGAGCTGTTAGAATATGCTTAAGGCACATAATGTAATTATATGGCTAAGTATATGTGAGCCCTTGGATCGCACTCAAATACACTTAGACACCTTATATTATAATATAAATAATGTATCTATATTATATCAACACTGAAGTGATTTAATAAGTCATTTAACTTGTGTATTTATAATATAGTGTATTAAAAATAATAGGTTAAATACTTATTAGTTATTTGTAAACTCGGGTGTTAGGACTAGCATTCCTAAGGTGTTGAGGACGTGTAGCGTGGATTAACCGAAGAGGTTCTCAAGACATAGGGCTACAACTTCTTAGAAGGAAGTTTTTGCTTTTGAGGAATTCTTAATCGAGTTTTGGTCAGTTTAAGTTGTTGCAGTTTATGTTGATCATACCGAGCATAACCAGGTACATGTTTCTTGTTATCTTTAGATTAGTTATACAAAACATAAGGATCTATTATTGGTGTTCTTTTAATGCTTCCACTACTTTGATTTATATTTGCTTAATATTTATAACTGATGAAAAATGTTTTCTAAAACCCTAAACATCAACGTAAAGAGTGTTTACGATTACTTACTTGTGATCCTGCAATAGCATAAACTCCACAACCTTGTTAACTAGCACATAATCACCTTATTGATCTTTTTTCTTCACTCGAGCAATTTTGGGTTTTGGGGGAAGAATCGCTGCTTGGATTGCGTTAGCTATCCACCGATATGCAGGTTAGGTTAGTAAAAAATAGGTAACCAAGTCGATTAGGGAATTGACTTAGGATCAACCCTTAGTCGATTATGGATCATCTTTGATGAGTTGATTTGGATCGGCCTCTAAGGGTTTAAAACCTAGTTGGTCGACAAATCAGTTAGATAAGGAGCGAGGGAGGGACTTTAGGTTTAGAGAAAAGTTATGAATCCTTGGTAATACATTTGGTATTTATAGGCTTTTGGATAATCTTAATACAATTAGGGAACCTTTTCATTAACCTAAAGTATATTAAGTTAGACAACTTGTCAAACTTAATCGCTATGGGATTTGGCTGACCCACTAATCCCTTATGGCTTGTAGTTTTTCCTTTTATACTTTAAGTATATTTATCTATGATAAATATATACCATGGTTAAATATTGTTTTACCCCTCTATAAGAATATTATCATATTCTCATATCCTCTTTACTCCCATTTCATTTCGTCACTCTTTTCTCATTTTTGCTTGAGTGTTCCTTTTAGTGTGCATCGGTGTGACCCTTTGACATTTCTATGAAGACCAATTATGAGAGACGTTGTTCTTTGCACACATATCCTTCCAGAATCTCACTTGTGAAAATCAACAATATGATAACCACTCTCACAGTACCAAGAGGTTACTAGCAAAACTTTGAAGTACATAGTTCACATGACTCAATACTCATGTAGTGATTTTCAAAAACTCTCGAAACACCTCAACTGAGTTTAGGTATATGACTATATACCTTTGCACTTTGTGATATTTTAGAAAGTACCAGACACAGATATGTTAATCTAGCAATACTTGTTCGGAAGTGCTCATGTCATACGGATATTTATACGGCTAGAAATATGTGAACCTGTAGGGTCACACACGTAGACACATAGATACTAATTTATTAGTATATATATATATATATATATATATATATAATAATATAGGTGTATATTTATTATATTTATTAATACTCTAACAATAGAATACTTAACGGTCGTTAATTAGTTCGTTTGCGAATAATTAACCGTTAGTCCCTTAATTAATATGTAAATGTATATAATAATTAAACAAGTCAAAAAGTCAAACTTGGGGAGGGGGGCTTTGTGGAAATTATGAGGAAAGGTTCAAAGGGGGGAAATAAAGAAAAAGTTTAAGGTGACTTGTTCCCTAAGCCAATGTGTTTCTGTAGTTTTCACACTATAAATAAAAGGCTTAGGAATTCACTTATCTTAGACCCATTCACTTTTTCTCTTCCTCTTTTTGCCGCTCCAAACATCCCCAGTGTAAGGGATTTACGTTTGGTTTTGTTAAGTAATCAAGAACATGGGTCTTGATTATCGTAAAGGCTTGAATTAGCATTCGAGTGGTATTGCTTAACGTGTAGTGTGAATACACGTAGAGGCTACTTCCTTTTGTAACTTAATTTGAGTTTCGTACGCATCAAAGAACATACATACGTGTTCTACATAGCTTTGTTGTTCGTTTGCTTATTTGCTAAAAGGTATGCAAACTTGATTTACTTTTATGTTAATTATATATACAATAGATCTTAATCCGCTGCATAACTCATGTAACATTAAGTGTAATATTAGGTTGTTAGACAATTAAGTCCAATAGTGGTATCAGAGTCTAAAGAATACTAGATTATCTAAACTCACAATCAAATGTATGAAGAACTAAAGAGAGAAAGGATGGATGAACACTTCTAGAGAGAGAAAGGAAAAAGGAAATATTAGATTAGAAAAGTGAACAACCAACCCTCTCCAAGGTGTGGTGAGGGGTACTTATATCTCATTAATGGCTGGCCATGGGGCTCTTATGGGCTTTCCATAGGCCTTGGGCCTTACTAGCCTATTAAGGTTCCAAATATTACTATACGAGCTATCAAACGATATAATGGAAGTGGCCGACACTTTTCGTGATCCTAACAATCTCCCCCTAAGGGAGGTCACTCCATTTTACAAAAACTTAAACCTAGCATACTATGCTTTGTCTTTAGTCTTGTACTCGCAGACTTGTTTTCTTTACTTTATCTTGTGAACATGATGTAGTGATCTTTGACTTTAGGCTTGAGCTAGTTCTGACATGCTTGACTTGAATGTGAATTTGAGCTTCTTTGAGATCATCAACCAAGCATAATCTCTTGTCATCATTTTGTGATCTTTTGCCTTCTTGTGATCTTGTGACTTCTGGACCGACATGCTCATACTGTTCTTGATGTTGAAAGCATGTGTAACCATCTTTCTTGATATTCTTTAACTTTAACACTTCATCACTTTATGGAGGACGTGCGATATCAACTTAATACTTCGTCGCTTCAAGAAAGACGTACGGTATCAGAGTAGCGGAAGTCTTGAAACATGTACTTGAGCTTTCATGATGTCTTTACTTTTGTCGGTCAAGTATGAGCATGTGGCTTTGAATCTTGACTCGTCTTGATCCAATAGCTGCAACCATCGGGATTTCCTGCATGAAAGGGTTAGTGATAATCAACAAGTATGGACGAAAGTGGCTTTGTCACTTCGTCAAATACGGTTGTAATAACCACGGTTCCCCTTTAATCAGTATAAATACCGCCTGTGATCAGGTAGAATTCCAAAGAATCTCCTTGATAGGGTTTCGCAGCTACACTAGCCGTTCTCATTATCAGAGCGTCTCAAAGCAGACAACACGGTAAGAGTGAACCGGTAAGTTACTATCTTCCCGATTAAGCCGTCAATTCGTGTTCAGCTTTCCTATGTCCAGATACCCTTGTAAGGCTTCCTATGGACATAAGATTGAAAATTGATTTAGAAAATCAGTCGGTGTGTCAAGATGTAAACGGTTTTATGACACACCAATAGTTTGATCTTTTTCAAAATTCATACGTCAATTCATAAGCTGGACCGAATCGATATCCAGTATCATAAGTTTGATCCGTGTAGGATCTCACAAGTCACCTACCAAGAGTTTGTTTGATGTTGGCTCAAGCAGGATTTCCATTTTCACTGTGACAACTTAAGAGTCACTCTGATGTTCTGGTAAAATCACAAGGATGATGCGTAGGACTCTTGACATATATTTCTTGTTTTTCACATTGTGTGAATTAGCAAGCATATTTTGGATAAGTGTCCTAATGAGATTTATGGATGATCTCTTTTGTCTCTAGACTCAATAGTGCGCTTTGATTTTAGTAATCAAAGGCTGGAGCAGACTGCCACCTTTTCAATACCAACTAACTCGGAGTGAGAAAGTTGATAGAAATGCGTGTAATCTCTGTGAGAAATGAAACATAAATCTTTTGAGAGATTCTAAGTGGCTAGGGAGGGTTGTGCATTGCATTACTGGGTCCATGATGTCAGTCTTCAATGTCAGCAATCATCTTTGTGATTCAGACAACAGATGTATTGACCCGGTTTCTGCCTAAGTGTAAGGAGGGCTTCTTTCTTTTCACCCTTTATCTTAACTTTTATTTTTAATTCTTCAACCCCTTCAGTGCTTACCGATACTTCATAACTAGTACCTCGTTGGGTTTGTTCTAGTACTAGCTCCATCTTAGTCGGCACTTTTCCCTTATTCTTACTTTTACTCCTTTTTTATATCATACCTATGGACTTCTACACTAACTAGTAGAATGTCCCTGGGTAGATCCCTCCGGTTCTGGCTGGATCATGGAAACAAATACCTATACCTAACCACCTTATAACTCTAAATAATTAAATACATGGTCGGTCTTTTGGTATCATTCACAGCCGTAAAACCATTTGTTATGCTCCCCCTCAACATGTGCATCGATAATCAAAAATGTTAGCACATGAGGGGAGAAGCTTGCACTTGAGTCCTTAAATTCACATCTTTAGTTATATATTTTAATCACATTTTCTCCCCTTATCAAAAATGTCAAATCTCTTGATATTTTGGATATCAATTGATTCAAATATTCATGGTTTCAGGGAAAAAATGTCCAATTATTAACAAGCCGATTATCAGAACATTTTAATGCTCCCCCTCAATTTATGAGGGAATAATGTGGTATTTGAGTGCGTTAATTTGAAATTTTTTGAATTTACTAAGAAATTCTTGAAAATTCGCACTCAAATACTATATATATGCCTAATTCTAGTCTTACACTACGTATTTACATATTCACAAATTTGTAATATACGAGAAATTGACCTGATATGAAGAAGGACACAATATGACAAAGTCATATTGTCCGTTCAAGCAGCCTGAAGTCATTTCCGTATTCTCTCCCCCAACGAACTTCTCCAAATTCCCCATTACCTCTTAAACAGTTGTTGATTGATCGCCTTGATCATGATGCGGGACCTTTTCCTGTCTAGTTTACTCCATGTTCTTTTTGGCAAGTAATCCATCTCTAAGCTGGAGGCAATATCATGAAAAACCCTTCGAACAGATGTGAGTGTGCTGTCACAGAACTTGTAAAGCTCATCCGAGCGCATCAACTTGTTTCTCTTGAGCTTATCTTGATAGATGATTCCTTGAGGGTTTTTGTATGCAGTGTATGGTGTCAATTTGGAGATGTTAGATCTGAAAGTCTCAGGCTTGGTGATATTAAGGTTCTTCAGGTAGCTTTCGACTCCCAGTTGAAGGTCTTCCACCCGCTTAAGAATGACAATGCTTCTGGTGAATATCCGCAATGCCACATTTAGGTCGAAGATGACATCCCTTTCAAGGTTTGAGATTTTCTTCTTAACCAAGAGAAGCAACATGTCTTCAATATCACGCAGATTAATATTTGGGAAGTCGCCTTCCTTGAACTTGTGGAGCATGTTGTCATCTCTTCGTACTTCGATCTCTTCCAAATATCTATAATCATACTTCTTCATAACTTTGACATGGGTTACTGCAATGATTCTTTTTCTGGAGTATACATCATGTGTGGACTTCATATGTCTTGCAAATCCATAGAACCTTTGTCGTTTCGGACCCCAGTGCGAAATTCCCCAAAGGGCATATTTGTCATATGCAACCTTCACCGGACTCCATAACGTTTGAACCATGTCTGCGATCCCTTCAATGTTATCGTTCTTAGCATCCTTGGTTTTTGTTGTAGAATTTGTGTATTTCCTGCTTAGACTTCCACCTTTCAGATACTCGAGGTCGTTGTTGATAAAGTAGTCAGCAGGAACTACTTGACGACCTTGAACTTCAATCAATGGTAACGGATTGCTAAGATCGAATGGATATTGATTTCCTTCAGGATTAGTCCAGTCAAGATGATCAGTGACAGCTTTGTAGCATTCTTCGAAATGATATTCAAGTTCCACTCGACTATTGCATGTTCCTTTTAGGAGATTGAAAGTTGGTCCAACGAGATGCTGATGAGTCAGATTATCAATCTTCAGATGATTCATTACATATGCTGAGAAGTCGATCGGAGTGCTCATCATTCATCAAAAGTAAGAGGAGGTTTTTATGCTTTAGCAATTTGGCTGATCCAAGTATGAGGAGGTCCGAAATTAATTTGTTTCCTAGTATTCCAATCCGGATCAGGAGTCGAAGGTCTTTCTGGTTTCTTGAACCAATCATGCTTAGAAGCTGCCTCGACATTGGGTTGATCTTTAGTGTTACCCATGTCATCTCCTTGATCTTTTGGCATCTCGGTGTCTGTAGTCTTAAATATTGGTTCCTCTACTTAAGCAGACTTGCCAGATGATTTTGACAGAGACTTGGTGCCTTTGAAAGAGCATGATTTAGACACTTTCGACTTAGAGCCTCTTGATGGATCAGCATCCTTACTTGTCTTCTTTTTCTTTAACCCTTGGTCTGGTCCAGCTGGAGGGTCCTCGTCCTTGTCTTCACGGCTTCTCTTTAAAGAGTATGCTTTACCATACGAGTCAAAGAGTTCCTTGTCGACTTGATAAGATTTGACCAGTGCATCGTAGAGGTTTCTGTGATCATCAGCAGCTCGATACAATTTACTTTTCTCCAATTTGTCTAACAGGATCTTCTTCAATTCAAACTCTATGAGAGATGCTGCAGCCTCGTATGTTGATTGAGGTTGAGACGAAGATTTAGCCAAGACGAAATTCTCAAGTGATTCCATAATAGTACTCTGGATCATAAGAGTGGCAAAGTCTAATACTTCCTAGGTAGAATCTGAGGCAGTAGACTTTTGACTTCATCCTTTATAATGTCTTTTACTGATTTCTCAACAACATCTATGTATAACTTCCTCTCTTCTTGAGCTTTCTTTTCAAATTACTTAGTGTATGACTGGAGAGCTGTTCGAGTAGCATATCTAGTTCTTGTACTCAGAAGGTCATCTATTATTTTTGGAAGAGCTTGTTTGAGTTGAGACAGCTCCGTTTCTAAGGTAGAAACTCTTTGATCGAATCCAAACAGGGAAGAAAAATCAGGAAGTGCTGGAATTGAGGTTGTAGTTAGAACGGTTATTGGTGCAGGAGATGGTGTCGTCAGTTGTGGAAGAGGAGTGATCATTGATATAGTTAGAGGAACGGTTGTAGCATGTGCAGTAGCAATTTTTGGGTAACCGTCACAGGTACAGTGAAAAGAGAGGGTGCTAGAGTGCTTGATTCATCCTGACGAATCTTGACATTCATCATAGAAGCAACTTCATCAATGGCTGGTGGAACATTTTCTAAGATGAGAAATTTACTAGCGAAGTCGAATGAAACAGAAGAGCTTTGTTTTGAACTTTCAGTCTTCTGTGAAGAATTGAGTGTCACATGTGTATCTTTGATGACTTGCTCATATGACTTTTCTTGAGAAACATTCTGATCAGCATCAGTCGTCTCTTCATCACCTTTTCTTTCTTTTTCATGTTATTCTCCTAACGATCTCACGTTCACATCCTTATACAGATCATCATCCTCTTCTTCAAACATATTTTCATAATCATCATTAGATTCATACTCTTCTTCATGTTGTTCTTCATCATAGTCTTTCAGAGTAAAGGAAGGATTCTCATCATCATTATCTGAACCAGTCCTTCATTATCATCAGCATCAGAATTGCCATCATCATCACTGTTGTAGAAACTAATTTCACACAAAAGATGAACTGGAGAGAGAAAGTTGAGAGAGAAAGTAAAAAGGAAAAATGGGATGGTTGATTGAACTATATGGGAAAATTACAAAGAGAACCAACACCCTCTCCATGTGTGGAGAGGGTATTTATACTTACATAAGGTGGACATGAGCCTTGGTTACATGGGCTTTCCATGGACCTTGGACTAGTTACCTATGTAAGTTTCCAAATATTACTTGACGAGCTATCTACCGATATCTATGAAGTGACCGAGACTTTTCTAGGAATTTCGTATTCCTAACAATCTCCCCCTAAGGGAGGTCACTTCATGTTACAAAAACTAAAACCTATCATACTATGAAGGTCTTCATTCTTGTGCTCGCATACTTCTTTCTTTTTCTTATCTTGTGAACATGATGTAGTGATATTTGACTTTAGGTTTGAGCTTGTTCCTTATCTTGACTTGTATGTGAATATGTGATCTTTCCCAAGAAGATGACTCTGAAATACCTCCACTTGAGGATATTCATCAAGATACTACTGATGGTATCTTTACACATTCATCTTATGATGATGAGGGTGCAGAGGCTGACTTCACAAATTTGGAAACTGTTGTGAATGTTAGTCCTATTCCCACATCAAGAATTAATCCCTCTCATCCTTCAGCACTTATTCTAGGAGATCCAACATCAGCAGTACAAACAAGAAGCAAAGTAAATAAAAGTTCTGAAGCTCATGCTTTTGTTAGTTATGTTCAAAAGCAAAGGAGAAACAATCATAAGGACTTTCATCATTGTTTATTTGCTTGTTTTCTATCTCAACATGAACCCAAGAAGATTTCAGAAGCTCTTGAAGATGAAAGCTGGGTTGATGCTATGCAAGAAGAATTGTTGCAGTTTGAGATTCAAAAAGTTTGGATCCTAGTAGATTTGCCTTATGGGAAAAAGGCTATCGGTACAAAGTGGGTGTACCAAAATAAGAAGGATGAAAGAGGAGTGGTTGTCAGGAACAAAGCTAGATTAGTTGCTCAGGGACACAGGCAAGAGGAAGGAATAGACTATGATGAAGTTTTTGCTCCTGTGGCTAGGCTTGAAGCCATAAGGATCTTTTTAGCATTTGCCTCGTATATGGGCTTTATAGTCTATCAGATGGATGTGAAAAGTGCCTTTCTCTATGGCAAGATTGATGAAGAGGTATATGTGTCTCAACCACCAGGTTTCCTAGATCCTAAGTATCCTGAGAAAGTCTACAAAGTGGTTAAAGCTCTGTATGGGTTACATCAAGCTCCCAGAGCATGGTATGCTACTTTATCCACTTTCTTGTTGAAGAATGGATACAGAAGAGGGACAATTGACAAAACTCTCTTCCTAAAGAAGGACAAACATGATATCATTTTAGTTCAAGTCTATGTGGATGATATCATCTTTGGGTCTACAAAGAAGTCTTGGTGTGATGAGTTTGAGGCATTGATGAAGAGTAGATTTCAGATGAGTTCAATGGGAGAGCTCACTTTCTTTCTTGGCCTACAAGTCAAACAGAAACCAAATGGTATATTTATTAGCCAGGATAAGTATGTTGCTGAAATCCTGAAGAAGTTTGACTTTGCAAGTGTTAAGACTGCCAGTACACCAATTGAGACTCAGAAGCCTTTAGTCAAAGATGAGGAAGCCAGTGATGTTGATGTCCATCTCTATAGGTCAATGATTGGCTCCTTAATGTATGTGACTGCTTCTAGGCCTGACATTATGTTTGCAGTCTGTGCTTGTTCTAGGTTTCAAGTCACTCCAAAGACCTCTCATTTAAGTGCTGTCAAAAGAATTTTTAGGTACCTAAAGGGCAAACCCAAACTGGGCCTTTGGTATCCTAGAGTGTCTTCATTTGACTTGGAATCCTACTCAGATAGTGATTATGCTGGAGCAAATCTTGACAGGAAATCCACAACAGGAGGTTGTCAATTTCTTGGCAGGAGACTCATTACTTGGCAATGCAAAAAGCAAACCATTGTGGCCACTTCTACTACAGAAGCCGAATATGTTGCTGCTGCAAGCTGCTGTGGGCAAGTTTTATGGATTCAAAATCAAATGTTAGACTATGGGTTCAACTTCATGAACACAAAGATCTACATTGATAATGAAAGCACCATTTGCATTGTAAAGAATCCAGTATATCATTCGAAGACAAAGCATATTGCTATTAGGCACCACTTCATACGAGATGCTTATGAGAAGAAACTCATACAGGTGCTTAAGATCCACACTAATGACAATGTAGCTGATCTACTAACCAAGGCATTTGATGTTAGCCGATTTCAGTTCTTGGTTGTTTCAATTGGGATGATAAATCCATAAGCTACATTGGTTAAAGGGAGGCAATATGAAGTATTGTCTATAAAACCTCTCATCTCCTGAACATATCATCTCTCTCACACACATCTAATTATGAACACTACTCAACGTGAACTAATTTTTTCTTACCGTACTTTTAGTGGGTCATCTGTGGATGAAAGAGGTAAAACACACCATGGCAAATCAAACTTGTTCTAAGAAACCCCTAAACCCTTATGCTCCACCTTTCTACCAACTAATGTTAAGCATTGTCTGAATGTCGGGTATACGTTTGTGAACTTTACGACTTCTAAAGCAGTTTGGAAATCTCATGTTTGCATTACCAGAAAGAGTTGGCCGTTGTTCAAGAGTAAGAAGATTGCTCAAGTTGTTCGTGCTTGGATTCAGAGTAAGAATTCTCTTGTGAAGCATTTTGAAGACATGAGATTATGTAGACCATCCAAAGAGTATTTGCCGGTGTGGTTCAAACCACCAAGAGACGTGTCTATGTCATGTTTGACAACAAAGGGGATGCGTAACAATGGAGAAAAGTATGCCAGGTAAATTGGTGAGTATGGTTGTTGACGAGGGAAGTATGCATCTCAAGCAAACAATTAGCGGTCATGGTTAGTGGGTCAGGATGTGGAATCTATTTTTTTATAATATTGTATGGATAATAATACTAGACAGTGATGGTGTTCAACGCTTTAAAGAGATTTCGAGAGTAATGAGAAGAGTTGTGGGGGGGGGGCTACAGTTGGTGCTGAAGCATTCTTGATACTTATTATTGTTCGTTCTTTGTTTGGCACAAAGTGTACCGACCATGCAAAAGTTAGTACGCTAGGAAAGTTTGTACCGCTAAAGGAAAATTGGAGAAAAAATACCGCCAAGAGGTACTAAGTGTAAATTGGAACGTTTCTATAAAATTAGGTCTCCTAAACCTATAAGAATCCATCATCAATCGCAAAACTTTCTCAAGCAATCTCTATAAATGACATTTACTTTACAAAGCCCTAAATCTCTCTTTATTACTGACGATCTCTTCTCTTCTAATGCAAACATGGCTGCTCTTGAGTCTGTCCTAAGCTAAACATGATCGCATACTTGAAAAAAGACTGAAGGGAATGTGAGTTTATGAAGTCATTGATTTTTTCGGAGAAGTTCATATTTAATTCATGCGCTCACTGTAAGTCCTGTTGTTTCGACCACATTAGTTGAACAGTTTGGGACGTATGCTAGTCAAAACTTTCAACAATGTTAGGGCACATAACTGCCAAAGTAGCTGGGCAAGGTTGTGTATATCAATGAGGCATCAAACGAATCTGATCTTATTTTTGATGATGCTAATGGGATAGATACATTACCAAATCAAGCTATCTTTGATGCTATTCAGCATATGGGATATGAAGGGGATTTAAATGTGTTAACATTTAATAAAGCCTTGTTTTCACCCCAAAGGAGGTTTTTATTTCACACAATTATTCATTGTTTAAGTTCAAAAGTACCCTCTGGGATACATATTTCCTACAATATTGCCACAGCTGTAATTTGTTTAACAACTAATCAAAAGTATAATTTTTCCAAATTAATTTTTGATGGTATGCTTAGACATCTAGAGGCTAAGAAGAAGTTTGTAATGTATCCTTGTTTTATTTCTATATTTTTAGGTAGACAATTAAGCTAATATATCTTGTTCCTTTAGTTCACTTCCTGTAAATAGTGTTAACTAGTAAAGTTTTGTCTTTTATGATTTAAGAGGGCCAACATTTCTCAGGCAAAGGTTCACCTTTGTCTTTGATACTAATGTTGGTCCAAACCAACTCAGGGGATGAGGGGAAGTCCTCGGAAGACTATCTGATGACACCACATCACCTCTCCTGCTCCTACTGGTGAAGTCCCTAATGAGTCACTGCCTGACTCATCTTCTGCTCACCAAGTAAGGTACCTTTTGAGCAACAACCTGACCCTTCCCCAAGACCTTCCCCAAGACCTTCACCAACACCTTCACCCACTCCTATTATTCTGATCAATCCAGAACCTAGAATGGTGAAGAATCTGGAGGATCATTCATCCATGATACATCCCTTTCAGGGAATGAGGATGACATGACTCTCCAAAATGTCTATGATCTTTGTATCTCTTTATGTCAACAGGTTTCAGATCAAGCCAAGGAAATTAAACTCTTGAAGGCTAAGATCACAAAGCTCAAGAAGCAAGCAAAACCTGTCATCAAAAAATTTAAACGCATATCTGAAGAGTCTCTCTGCAGTAAAGATTCCCAAGGAAGAGATCTTCCAGATACATAGGCGTACTACAAAGAGAAATGTATCCAAAACAAGGGAGGAAAAGCAAAAGGAGATCATTAGTTCAAAAGAGATCCTCTGTTTGTTGTAATGCCTGAAAGATAAAATTGATCACATGGAAACGGAAAATTGCTCAAAAGTGTAGGGAGGGACAAGAGAAAAGGTGGATGAGACAAGGAGTTTGATGATGATAGACTTAGTATAATGAAGATGACAGTTGTAGTACTGAAAAGGGAGGAGTTAGTACCGATCTTTGAAAAGTTAGTATGACAGCAAGAGTTAGTTACGACTTTGAATAAGTTAGTATGCACAGACTAAAAATGTTTGTACTGAGGGATCCAAAGGTTATGTAACTGATGAACAAAGTTGAAGGTACTGAAGAGTTCCTTTAAAGGTGCTGAAGAAACAACAATGAGGCGTTTCTGAAGAGATCTTTGATAAGGTACTGATGAGCAAAGAGAAAGTCTAAAGAGAACTGTAGAAAGTACTATGCTGGGCCAAATAGAAGGTTTGAAGATCAAACTAAGGAAGAAATTGCTTCTAAAGCCTCTCAAACATCCACTCAAACACCCACTTCAATGATATTTGGTGATGATGAAACAATTGCTACACTTCTCCTCAACATGAGTAAAGCCAAAGCTGCTTCTAAAGAAAAAGAGAAAGGTGTAGAGTTGAAGGATGTTGAAGAAATTGATAGACCTAGGCCTACTTCTACAAGATCACTTCTCACATTAAAGCCTCTTCCAAAGATTGATCCAAAAGACAAAGGGAGAGAAGCTTGAAGAGGGAGGATGGAATCCTTCAAAGTTGAAGTTGATGATATTCCTCAAGCTGTGAAGAAATTCAAAACTGCTTGAGAGTCCATGAAGAAATGGCTAGGAAAATTCAAGAAAGAATGGGAAGCAGAAGAAGAAAGAAACAAGATTGCTGAAGAAAAAGCAACAAATGAAGCTCTCATTAAAAACTTTGATGATATTAAGGCAAGAATGAGGGCAGGACAAAATTCTGCTTGAGATGCTTTTTCAAGAGCAAGAAAGAGAGAGTTCATAATAGAAGAAGAAAGAGCAATGTTCTTCATGATACACATTGCTGCTCAGAGAAAAATTCCTTGCTAGACAAAGATCAGCATACGAGCCCATCCCAACTCTGTTCAATATTATAGCCTGTCCAACCAAGAATAGCAAAAGTAAGAAATCAGTAGTGTCAGACTACTTAAAGCTGGTGAGGAACTTCAAACATTTGAGTTGAAGAAGTAAGAATGTTGAAGACAATAACAGTCATCAATGTCATGAAAAGATAAAAAGTTCGATGGAGTTTTATTGCTATTGGGTTGGTTGAAGATGTTAGACGTCAACAAAAATGAATAAGAAAGATTCCTCCAAAGGAAAAGAGATCTAAGCAGTAGGGAATTAAAGAAGTCAAGGAAGAGGAATAAAGAGAGCAAGAGGATACAGAAAGAGAAAACGCACGGTACTAAGGAAAAGATTTGAAGTCATGAAAAAGAAAAGATTTTCAAACAGATTCTTCTCAAGATGACCACATAGACATGGAGAAAGAGAAAATGATGAGCTGAGATTGTGCTTGACATAGCTACAGATGAGGACAAGGAAAGTAGATTTATGAAATTCTTGACAAGAAGTATCCCAATCAATTGACTGGGAAGACTGAGAATCTTGGCAACTTCAAAGCCACAGGTTTGATGAATCTAAAAGCATCAGAAGAGAATTAATATGAAATGTGCTAACACAGAAGTAAGGGTTTAACAAGAGATGCTTCAGCACATTGATAAGAGTGCTTTCAGTGTTTGACAGAGAAGACTTAGATGCTATATATAAGCTTGTGATGGACATATATCAAGATAAGATTCCTGAAGGTTTTGATAAAGTTCTTTGGGGATATTTGATAGTTATGTTCACTCCAGATGAACAAGTTGAGTTTGGAACTCACAACATGATGGAAAGTAGTCAGTTGGAAGCTGCATAGTTCTTCAGGGGTACACACTTTGATGACTGATGAAGGATTAGTCGTTCACATGCTAATAGAGAAGAAGTATCCTTTGAAAAAGGAAATAGTGATGCAAATGCTAAAGCTAAAATTGGAGTCTGAAGATGTGAAGCATTTTGAAGACATGAGATTATGTAGACCATCCAAAGAGTATTTGCCAGTGTGGTTCGACCCACCAAGAGACGTGTCTATGTTATGTTTGACAACAAAGGGGATGCGTAACAATGGAACGAAGTGTGCCAGGTAAATTGGTGAGTATGGTTCTTGACGAGGGAAGTATGCATCTCAAGCAAACGGCTTAAGGTAAAGACTTCTCAAATCCGTTTATGGTTGACAATTTACCAAAAATTGTAGGGTTCTCAACTCACCTTGCTTCTGTGGTGAAGAGTTGGCTAGTCCATGATCAAACAGTTCATGGTAAAGACTAATCAAATCTGTTGATAGCTGATAGTTTGCTAAAAACTATATGGTTTATCAATGCACCATGTTATTACAATGAAGCATTGGCTAGTCCAAAAGCAAATGGTATTTGGTAAAGACAAATCAATTCCGTTGATGGTTGACAGTTTACCAAAAACTGTATGGTAATTAACTCACCATGTTTTTGAAAAATGAAGAGTTAACTATCCCAGAGCAAACGGCTACTGGTAAAGGAATATCAAATCCGTTGATGGCTGATAGTTTGCCAAAAACTACAAAGCCAACTTAGTTGGATTGTTGCAGGAAAGATGTTGCTGAGTTGCTGAGAAGACAAGGTTGCTGTTAAAGAAGGATAGAGTTTAAAAGGTCAAGAGATGATAAGAGTGTTTGGATACATCCTCTATGCATTAAAGAAGTTAAAGAAACATGAAGTTAAACACATTCAACATTCATGTTTAAGGGAGGATTGTTAGGATTTATGTTTTAGTAAGTTAGTACCGACAGTACAAATAGTTAGTACTGTTAGTGATAGTTAGTACCGACAGTACAAAGTGTAAGTACTGATCGATTAGTTAGTACCGTTAGTTAGAAAATAGTTAGTACCGTTTATGAGATATGTATGAGATATCTTAGGAAAAGATATGTGTTATCTGTTAGCGATTTGCAAGCTTGTGAGAGGTTATCCTTAGCATATAAAAGGATCTCTCTTAGCATAGTTAGTCACGCTTTAAGAAATCTCATACACTATCATATCACAAATAGTTAGTAATCTGTAATTGTTCAAAGCAGATTAATAGAAGTTGTTATTTAGTTACACATTGTTTTTCTTAGTACTTGTGTTGAGATTCCGCATCAACATATTGTATTCATAATCAGTGTTTCTATATAGTCAGTTGTATTTATACATCTTGGCTATCATCCGTTATAGGCTGCAAAGATCTATTCAATTGGGACTCACAACAGCAAGTACACCTCTAGAGACCTCAAAGCCTTTGATGAAGGATGAAAGTGCTGAAGATGTTGATGTCCACTTATATAGATCAATGATTGGCTCATTGATGTATTTAACATCTTCAAGGCCTGATATAATGTTTGTTGTATGTGCTTGTGCAAGATTTCAAGTCACACCTAAAGTTTCACATCTTCATGCCGTGAAAAGAATCTTTAGATACTTGAAAGGTCAACCTAAAATAAGCCTTTAATATCCTAAGGATTCACCATTTGATTTGGAAGCTTATTCTAATAGTGACTATGCTGGTGTAAGTTTAGACAGGAAATCCACAACAAGAGGTTGTCAATTTCTTAGAAGCAGATTGATTTCATGGCAATGCAAGAAGCAAACTATAGTTGTTAACTCTACTACTGAAGCAGAGTATGTAGTTGCTGCTAGTTGTTGTGGACAAGTACTCTGGATTCAAAATCAAATACTGGATTATGGTTACAAATTCATGAATACCAAGATTTTCATTGACAATGAAAGCACCATCTGCATAGCTAAGAATCCAGTGTATCACTCAAAGACTAAGCACATTGAGATTAGACATCACTTCATTAGAGATTCAAATGAGAAGAAGCTTATTTAGATGATCAAGATTCACACTAATCACAATGTTGTAGATTTGCTCATAAAAGCATTTGATGTTAGAAGATTTCAATATTTGATTGCAAGTATTGGAATGCTTAACCCCTGAAGTATTAATTAAGGGGAGGATAATTGTAATAATATGCAGCAATGATGCTTGAAATGGAATGGAACAGCAGCTAATGATGAAATTTAAGTTAGTACTGTTGGCTTACCTTACTACTGGTAAGTATACTTTCTACTGCTGTTATAATTGATATTGTGAGCATTGAGAGAAAATAAAAATAGACAAAGAGAAAAAGTAAGCTTAAAAGAATTGAGAGAAAATAAAAACAGACAGAGAGAAAAAGTGAGCTTAATAGAATTGAGAGAAAATAAAAACAGACAGAGAGAAAAAGTGAGCTTAAAAGAATGGAGAGAAATTAAAAACAGACAGAGAGATTCAGTGAGAAAAAGAAATGAGAGATATAAAGAGATGAAAAACAGAAAAAGAGATGTGTGATTAAAAACAAATAGAGTGAATTGGTGAGAAAAGAATTGAGAGATCAAGTAAGAATAAAAACAGAAAGAGAGCTTGTGAGAATCAAGATTGATGATAGAAATTATGTTTGGAATGGAATTAAGGTTAAAACTGGT
>BQNB010050835.1:0-41309 GCA_026074375.1 Tanacetum coccineum | reverse complement strand
TAAACCCGGATCCAAACACCCCGTTGGGGCTGTTACTAAACTACACGCACCCTTGGTGCTGAACAAAACCAAACGCACCCTTTTGGTGCTGATAAGAAAACCCAACGCACCCTTGTGGTGTTTCTGCTAAACCCAACGCACCCTTGTGGTGTTAAGAACAACCAAACGCACCCTTTGGTGCTTTTATCAAAACCAAACGCACTCTGTTGGTGGTGCTTGGTATGCGGCTGTGACAGTCACGGTGGTGGTGGCAATGGTGATGAGGGGAAGATGGTGACGAGGAGGAGATGGTGGTGTAGGCAGCGGTGTGGAGAGGGTGATGGAGGTGTCGGGTTGGAGATGATGGTGAGGGTGGCGTGAAGATGGTGATGGGGTGAAGGTGGTGTTGATGATTTAGGCGGCGGTGGGTGGCCAGAAAAATAAGGGGAGGCGCCGGAAAAATAAGAGAGAAAAGGGGAGTGTGTGTTAGGGTTTAGTATAAATGAATGAAACCCTAATGTTTAAACTTATATATATGAAAGTGTTAAAAAAATGTGACAAGTGCTTAATACTTGAGGGGATAATGATGTAAATATTACCACAAGGACTGGAAACGTAACTTTTGTAAAATAACAGTTTGGGACACGTTTAAGCTACTTAATGGATGATTTAAAACACGAAACTTGCGCTATTGTTTTCCAAATGTTTTTCCCCACAAAAGTGAGTATTTACATGACTATTATTTCAGAAAAGTTTTATAAAGTTATTTAAATGTTTATTATTTATTTTATGTAGTCATCGGGTATCACGGGCAAGCTTTGTTCGTAAAAAAAAAACTTTGATATGAATATTCACGTTTTCAACAAACGTTTTTGAATAAAGTGTAAAATAATTTATTAAATATTTTTATTAAATAAATTATGATAATTAAATATAATTTAATTATTTTTGCGTCGTTACATGTTGTGTGCTGTTTTTCACAATCTGCGAGATATCTTCTCGTTTTTGTTTCAAATAAGTTTGAAAAATAAATTTGTAAATGAGAAATAAGTAATAGTAAATATGAATTATTATTTAAATATGTTTCAAAAATTTACCAATTACGCGGTAATCGTTTTTATGTGGCCGTAAAAGGTCAAAAAGTCGAAAAGTCAAGTCGAAACTAAAAAGTCAAAGGGTAAAATGGTAATTTAAATTTTGAAAATTACCGGGTGTGACAGTGATGCATCCCGAGACCGCATAGTGAGTATTAGGATTTGCTAGATAAGAGACACTAGGATTAACCCATGTTTTAAACCTGTAATTGTTATGATGGTCACACCGATCATATAACTATCCTACGCCCTTACCATGTACTCATTTTTAGTGCAGGATACCCCTAGTACAACCCTTCAAGCCTATCCTTTTTTTATGGTTCTTGCAATTTTTTGGTTAAGCCAGACTATTAATGAAGAGCATTGTTAACCCTTAAACCAATCGTTGCACCCAAATCGCCTTAGCCTACTTTGTATGTACTCGCTTTTAGTACATTATTATTTTAACCCAAGTTAATTATTTGAGTACACGGTTTCTAAGTCCTTATCCTTATAAATACAGTTTTGGGACAATTGGGATTCATGGTAGTATTTATTTCGCTGATGAATAGGAAAGAGAAGTTAAATCAATACCCCCATATGTTTGTTAGATGATCTCTATGTTATTTTGATCCACCTCAAATCGGGTCTTTAATTAGATTGTAAATAATCGAGTATGTAAAAGTTCAAGTGTATGGGTGTATCTAGAAAACCCCCATGATGTATTATATGTTTAAGCAATGGTAGGGCAAAAGTGTACGAAAAAAATTTGTATATTAAAAAAAGTAAAAAAGATGTGTACGGGCTGCCATTTGCTTATGTTTATGTTTATCATAGAGTCAAGAAAAGAAAAAGAAAGAGATTGATGTAGAGTTGTGTAGAGTTTGTATATCTTCGTCCGAGTCTTTGCTTAGCAACCAAACCAGCGTGTATTCGTATAATTAATTAACTAACCATTCCACTCTAAATTCACCCAAAACCACCCAAATGTATCCCATTCGTTTCCGTTTCCATTTTATGTTATCTTACACTTACACCCCTCAACCCTTTAAAAGACCTCTTAGATAATAATGAATAATCCTTGCGCCTAGCGGTGGAGGTTTGATCATTTACCAAGCCTATGGTAATTTATATGTTATGACAGGTAATGAGTGTTTATTTTCATTTTCCCCATAGTTGTTATAATTTATTATACACCCGAGAGAAAGAGAGAATCCCAAACACTTATGTGAGGTGCTAGTATATGCTTTTCGTGCTTTGAATTACAAGGTCTAGAAGATTGTTGTAACCTTTGCCCTTTTTGTGTTCTGAATATTTCATTTATAGTCCTTTAACAATTTGACTTTTGTTAGTTTATTCAGATTTTTGTACCAAGTTGACGGTAGTGATTTTATGAGATATGTGATAATTTGAGGTTTATTGTGATTAATAATCCTTTTTGGAAGGTATTATTGTGTTATGTGTAATCCGAGTGGTTGACCCGTGAATTTTGAGAAATGCCAAAAAACGAGTCTGACACGTCCGTTAATGTCCAAATGAGTTTTGAAGGTGTAAAGTGAAAATATGTCGTGTAAATACTCTAGGTTAATGGAAAAGTATTTTAAAGTGAATAAAAATGCTAATTAACTTTGGCGTAAATTTTACGGTTGAGTTTTACGAGTATTTAAGTGATCCCAACACGAAAAGAAAGGCCCGAGACCACCTTGGATCCCTTGACCAGTTATGGGTAAGATTAAGGGACATAAGGCTTAATTTTAGCTAATGTGTCCCAAGGTGTACACTTATATTCCATTTACTAGTAGTAGTTATGGGAATTTTGATGGACTTTTGAAAGTGGAAATGTATTACGAAGTGATATTTTGGAGAAAAAATGTTGGTAAGTGTTAAAAATTGAGATTTTGGAATTTTGACAAAAAGTGTCGAATTTGTGAAAATTGATGAAAATAAAGTTTGAAACCTTGGAAAACGTTATATGAACGTACGAGTCATGTCGAAATTTCGTAAAAAGTTTATACTTACAAAATTTCTTAAAAACATGATTTTTGATTTTAAATAATAAAATAATATTTAATTGTTTTATTTATTTAATAAATTCACTAAAAGACGAAAAATATATTTTTTCTCGAAACTTCTCTAAAGTGTTTATTATGAGTAAATATTTCATTTTCAACTGTAAAATGATTATTTTGAAGTGACTAAGGTGTACCGAATGGACTTGTCGAGATATATTTATAAGTAATAATTATAAATATTTATTATATTACTTATCTATTTATGCTAAATAGTATAAGTATGTATTATCAAGGAATGAGATTGATATGGTTGTGGAGTTAAGTCGTCAACCATCACACCGCTAAAAACTGTTTTGGGTAACTTGACTTAGCAACCTAAGCTTGGATAAGTTAATTAGCGATTCGTACGTAAGCGTGTGTTAGTTAGTCAAAAGAGCACCTATAGGATTTTAAGTTGATACTTGGCAACTAAGATCACATAGGTTCAGAAATTGTGGTTTGATTTATGATATTGGCATAGTCTAATTTTTTATGCTCATGTTTATGTCCGATTGAGCAACCTCATAGACATTGGCCATAGGTATAAAAGGGCGAGGGGATGTGAATGCTTAACCAAGCCATTTAATATTCATCATAGAACCGGTCAGTTAATTATTCTTCAAATTAAACACACATATTTAGGGGGCGTGAATTCTAAGTGAACACATTTTGCTTATCTTGAGTTTTCTTTAATTCGTTCTTATTTTATTGGTTGTTTTATCTTTGTTCAAGTAGTTTAAGTTAGTCAAAAAACCCTCTCTCAATTATCAGATTTTCTTGCTTTCATAAAATACAAAAGCAAAAAAAATACTCCTCCCTCAAACCTTAGACCTATTCGACATACTCTTTGAGCCAATCTCACTATTCCCCTAGAGAACGATCAATCCCCCAGATTTACCTATACTACACTACAACGGTTAGGTCCACTACCCAGGAGGATTGTAAAACTTTTGTGGTTTTGCAAAAATCCGCATCAGTATCCAGCTGGTCAAACAATCAAAGATCTTGCATTAAATGTGATTAAGGAAAGATATTACAGATTGATTGTGAACGTAGCGCGCACTCTGTATTGACCTTACTCAATACGGCGTATCTACTCAATTTCAGAGGCTATAAATAAAAGACTCAAAAACGAGTTTTCAGTGTGCTTAATCATATTCTCTATACCATAAACATAAAAGTCGATTTTCTGAAGTGAAGAAGAGCAGCCAAGGTCAAGCATCAATACTAATTCCATAGAAGACACCGTGTAATTCTTATACTCT
Source organism: Tanacetum coccineum (assembly GCA_026074375.1). NCBI lineage: Eukaryota > Viridiplantae > Streptophyta > Magnoliopsida > Asterales > Asteraceae > Tanacetum > Tanacetum coccineum. The sequence continues at coordinate 36,941 of BQNB010050835.1, read as the reverse complement.
TGTAATCATTTAATTTTTGGTATCGTTCGGTAAAACGTTTAGTTTACCTTGGTTAATTGATCACACTTGTATAATTACAATGGTTATGGGCTAATACCCTCGGGTATTAGCCATCTTAATGAAGATTTAATGTTTGGTTTGTTTAATCTCGATTGCTTAATTTATCGTTGATTGTTTAATTATGTTTATCACCTAATACTTGTCTATGTGCTTGAATATGCGACCTATCATTCAACTGGGTCTAGTGATACTGACTAAGTAATCTAGATACTGGGATAGCTCTCCATATCGTGTTTTATATATCTGGACCAATAGGATCACAATATTGTTTTTCTCTCTTATGCCTTTAGATTTAGTGTGCTTAGTTGCCCCTGCGCAGGTGGTGACCTTGGACCTAACCGTGTACGTTCTTAATCATTGTAAAGACTCGGAATAGTGACTACACCGAATATAAACATACCGTCAAGCAGTAAGCGGGTAAAAGGTTCCGATGGGCTTTGGGTTTACAAGATCACCATTGCTTTAATCTCTAAGATAGATTATAATTAAACTAAAAGGATGCTTTATGCAGATGCATTAATTGTGACAGAATTCAATGTGTCTAGGTCTTAGGATGATGTCCCACCTAAGTCTTAAGAATGATATGCCGCATCGAGATAAGCACACATTGCACTAAACAAAAACAACCACATTTTTAATCAGATTTAACTATAACTAATACAGTTTTCTATAATTTGGCTTTGTACCACTATTTTATCTTCTGATTTTTCTTCTTGCTGTTGATTATTGTGTTTTGAATTGATTTTTAGTCACCATATAACTGGGTAGTCTATCAGGCTGAAAAACCCCCCATCAATTAGAGATAGGTTTAGCATATGTTTAATTAATTTAGACTAATTAATTAGATTAATAATATGATAGAATATAAGGTTTAACTTTCTCGCTAGTTTGTGTTTGATCACTCTACTTACCATGAACTCCATCTGATCGGGATCACTGCCCGTTAAAGTGTTGTTTTAGGATAAGTCGGCTAAATATAAATTTAAAACTTGGTAATCAATAAATACAACCTACACGACAGCACATCAACTACCATCAAGAGTAACCCTTCCAGTCGTCCCCTTTCCATCCAAGTTTACGATCCTAGAACCAACCTTACTCGTATCCATACAAACGAATCAAGACAAAACTCTAAAAAAACCCTAAAAACCCTAAAAACTGCGATAACAGATAAACATTAGGAACACATGTCTAATCCTTGGACTAGATATGCCCTAGTAGAGTACTAAGACACGAATTGAAACACCAAACATATCAGCCGACATCCATTATAAGCAACACTAATTAAAGAGAAAAACCCAATCGGACAAAACCCTAAATTGCAATTTAAAAAGAAACGATAAATAAACCTAACAAATCAGACCATAAAACTTAATAAGATTAATGTTAGAACATAGATGCAATAACACCAAACGTTATCAAGGATTTAATCAGAAAGGAGGTTCGATTAATGTTTGCACGACTGGTACTTGGCTCATGCACAAGTGGAATTCGGTTGGATCTGATAAATGTGTTGTCACTGTCCCAAAACGATGTATGGGATGCCTATTGTCAAGGTATTTATAAAAATGACTTTGGTTTAGTTATCATGTTTGCAACGTTATTATTAAGTAAGAAGAACTAAATTCGTTTTTTAAGTTCAGACTCACAAAGCTGTGGTTTGAGAGTAAAACGTTTATTTATTATCCACAAGATTTCAACCATCTTTGGTAAGACAAGCTTCGGGTTTCGAGCTGTTGATCTTGGCGAGAAGAAGTTGTAAGTGAAAATCGGAGGAGACAACGCCAACTATTTTGAAGGACATATATGTCAGATATGTAAGTGTTAATCAGTTCTCCTGAATTGTGGGGGGTAAAGGGTACAAAAGCAAAAGATCCAAGACGATGATGGTAATTATATATATATATATTCTAGCTCAAGTGATACACTTAATAATACCATCAATGCCATCGGGAATGAGATGAACATAAACTTAAGTAAAATGGCCAACGATCAAGAAAGACAACTTCAGCGTGAGATCGATTTGATGAAGAAAGTTCAGACAAAAATTGACGCTTTACCGGGGATCACCTTTGAGGAAGCGTTTGAAGCGACCGATGTTATTGGTAAGTGCCCATTCAAAGCTGAACTTCTTTTCGGTTATGACCAAGGAAAAAAGATCAAGATGGTACAGATGGTTTCAAGAAAATCCACATAAGTAATCTATTTCTTAAAACTCCTTTTTTTGTGTAAGGCTGCTTGATTTGTTAACATGTACTACTACTTTTGTATGAAGCCATGTCTTCATTACTTATGGTAACATGGTCTTTCCAAGTAATGTATAGCTTATAAGTAATCAAGCTAATGTAGAAGTTCAAGTGACTGTAATGATATTTTGTATAATCAAGCTACTAGTCCTTTTGTATGTTATCAACTTTTGTGTAATCAAGCTACTTGTCTTTGGCTAATGTTGGAGAATTTTCTTTTTATCCATGTACTTGTTAGTTTAAGTATGGCATAGTACCACAATAGAAACTTGTCTATGTTATATGTTATTTTGTATTTATATTTTCTAGTCGCGATCATTACCGCTAACGAAGAGTCCGTTGAGTGTGGATGATGTTGTAACCGGCTGAAGTTCAATAATGTTCGGTAATGTATTTCATCATAAAAAAAAGTTTGTAACAAAGCCAATTTTCATTTCAATCTCATTAGTTACCAAACCAAAAAAAATGATTTCTTAAGTCAATTCTGTGGTGTTACCAAACACTGAAATTTTTATTGAATTTCTCTGATAATTCATTTCTATGAATTAATTTTTATGCTTCATTTCATTTCTTTGAATTTCTCTCTACCAAACGTGCTCTTAGGGTATTCAAAAACAAGTTTACTAAGAGCGCTATTATATACTCCAGTATTTTATTTGTACCAACATCTAAAACTGAGTTTTGCAGGCACTCTCGAAACTTGTATCTGATGTGGTCCTGTTCCTTCGTTTGACCGCTTGGTGCTTATTGTCTTTTTTGATGGGTGCTCTATCCATTTCTGAGTGATTTTTTTAAGGTTCAATGATTTTATATCTTAATCATTTTGAAAATGTTCATGTGCTCATTTGTTACCTGCATTGTGGCTATCAGTGTAATCAATTAAGGATACTTGGTGCCGATGCTGTTACTAGGTTATCTTCCGGTATCTAACTCTCTATCATCACTTTGGTGATTGGAATAGAGAAGTGGCCTTATTTTGGGGTTGTGCATGTTACGGTGTTATTGTTGGTGGGATTATTAGTTTCTTGATAGGTTGTATGTCTGTTTGCGGCGGGTTGGGGCGGTCTAGTGTGGGAGGTTTAGGGTGGGGGGGGGTTCGGTAAAGTGTGTGGGGGGTTTGGTCTGGTTTAAGGGGTCTGGGGCATTGGGGAGTGGGGTATATGTAGTGGTCGGGATGAGTGGGGTATTTTTGTTGTGGGTGGGATGGGTGAATGAGGGGGAGGGGGAGGTTTTTTGGTGGGGTGGTGTAGGGTGAGGGGTGGATGTTTTTTGGATGGGGGGGGTGGTGGTGGATGTGGAAGGGGGGTGAGTGGTCGGGGTTGGGTGTGGTGTATGGTTGGAGGGGGAGTTGGTGTGAGTAAGATTGGTTGGGGGGTGTGGTTGTGGCGGTGGGGTGTGTTGTTAGTGCTGGTTGGTGATTAGTGTGTAGTGTGGTGTTGGGTAGGTGGTCTGGGGGTCGTGTTGGTTTTGGTGGTTTGTGGTGGGGGCTGTGTATTAGGTGCTGGGTGTGTTGTTTATGGGGGGAGTGTTGTGTAGGGTAGCAGGGGGGAGGTGGGGGGTTAGTCGTGTTAGGCAGTGGGTCGGTAGTGCGGGGTGTTGGGTGGGGGGGGGTGGTGGGGGGGTCGGGGGTGGGGTGTAGTGGGGGAGGTTAGGGGGGGTGGGTTGTGGTGGGTAAGGGTGTGTGGTTTGTGTGTATGTGATGGAGGAGAGTGGTGTGGGGGGGGGGGTTTGTGGGGTTGGGGGGGTGTTGGGTATGTACTTGGGCGCTTTTGTGGGCTGTGAAGGGGTGTGGTGGGGGAGGGGGTGGGTTTGGTTTGTGGTGGGGGGGTGTTTTTTGGGGGGGTGTGGGTGGGGTGTCGTGGGGTGGGTGTCTCTGTTTGGGGGTGGGATTGTTGCGGGGGGAGTGTGGATGAGTGGGTGGGATTGGGTCAGTGTTGGGTTGGTTCAGTGTGTGAGGAGGGTTGGTGTGGAGTGTGTGGGTGGTTTGGTGGCGGTTAGGGTGTTGGGGGAGTTGTGTGGGTGTGTGGGCTGAGTGTGGTGGTTAGGGGTCGGGGTTGTTGTTACGATGTCGCGGTAGTGGTGGTCGTCATAGTGGGGGTTTGGTTGGGTGGGGGTGGTCTTTTTTTGTATGGTTCGGGGGTGGGTGTGTAGGTTCGTGCTTTGGTGTGGGGAGGAGTGTAGTTTGGGTGGTGGGGGGTAGGTGGGTGTCATTGTTGTTAGGGGTTGTATGGGTGAGATGCGAGTTTGAGGTCGGTGAGGGTTAGTTTGTGTTTGGTTAGGTGTGGGGTGTTGGGTGGGTGGGGGGTGAGTGTTTGTTGGTTAGGAGGCTGGTGTTGGTGGAAGTGTGGGTGGTAGTGTGGTGTTTGGTGTGGTGGGGTTTGGATTGTTGTTGTGGTGGGTGGTGGTTGTGTGTGGTGTTGGTTGAGGTTTGGGTGTTGCTGTGTGGGTGTGGTGGGGATGGGGTGTGGGGTGTGGGGGTTTGTGGGTTCGGTGTCGTCGTGGAGGGCGTGGTCGGGTGTTGTCATGCTTGTGGTGGGTTGTTGGGTGGGGGGGGGGGGGGGTGGGGGGGGGGGGGTGTAGTTGGGCTATATGTCGTTGGTTAGTCGTGGTGGTTGGATTGGGTGTGGTTGTGGTGTGTTTGTGGGTGATTGGGGGGTTGTGTGTGTGGTGTGTGTGTGGGTTGTGGGGGGGGGGGTTGGTATAGGTTATGGTGGGAGGTTTAGGAAGGTGGTGGTCGAACGTGGTCGTGGGGTTGTGGGGTTGCGTTCGTTGCCCCGTGTGTGGGGTGGGTTGGAGGGTTGGGTGTGTGCGGGGTTGGGTTGTGGGCTTGGTTGGTTGTGATGGTGTGGTGGGGTGTTGTAAGTTGGGTGGAGTGTGTGTGGTAGAGGGGTGTCGGTGGTTTGTTGGGTGGGGAGGTGGGTGGGGTGGAGGGTTGGGCTGGTGGGGTGGTTTGCGGGTGAGTTTGGGGGGGTGTGTGGAGTGGGGGAGTGGTGTGGTGTGGGGGTGGTGTAAGGTTTGTAATACGTGTTGGGTGGGGGGGGTGTTGGTGGTGAGGGGTTGGGGTGTGTTGTTTTGGGGTGTGTGGGTGGTTGGGTGTGTAGGGTTGTGTCGGTGTGGTGTGTGTTGAGTGGTGTGGGTGTTGGGTGTGTGTCTGGGGTGTTGTGTGGGTTGTGGTGTGTGTTCGTTGTGGTAGTGTGTGGGATGGTGGGTGGTGTGGGTGTGTTTTGGGGTGGGTGGGGGGTGTGGGTGTGGTTGGGTGTGGATTGTGTTGGTAGTGGTCGTCTGCGGGGTGAGGTGTGTGAAGGGCATGTATTTTGGGTTGTGGCTGGGGTGATAGGGGGGGTGCTGGGGGGTGTGTTGAAAGGTTGTGTGTGGGGGTTGTGGGGTTTGGTGTGGTTATGGGTGTGTGGGGGTTTGGTGGGTGTTGTGTAAGGTGGTGGGGGGTTTGGGTGTAGTGCGTGTGTTGTAGTGGGGGAGAGGTCTGGTGATGGTTGGATGGTTGGTGTGGTGGGATGTGTGGGGGATGGCTGTGTTGGTGTTCGTGTCGAGGTGGGCGTTGGGGTGGGTGGGGCGGGTATGGATTAGGGTGGGTGGTTTGGGTTGTGTTGAGGTTAGGTGTGTGTGGCTTGAGGTTGGTCTGAGGGAGTGGTTTTGTTAGTGTTGATGTTTTGTGCGTGGTTGTGTGAGGTGGTGGTGGTAGGGGGGGGTGGAGTTGGTTGGGGTTTCGTGAGGGGGAGGTGAGTGTGTGTTAGGTGTGGTGTGGTGAGTGAAAGCTCTGTTGGTTGTAGGGAGTGGTTTTGTGGGTTTGGGGGGGGGTGGTTTTGGTGGGGTTGTTTTGGCGTTTTCAGAGAGGGTGAGGTTGTGGGGTGGGGGTTGGTGTAGCGTGTTGGTGTCTTCAGGGGTGTTGTGTTGGTGGGGTTGGGTTAGTTGGTTGTTGTTGTTCGGGTGTTGGGGGGTTCGTATACCCCCCCCTCCCGTGGTGTGAGGGTGTGGTGTGTGGTTTGGGGTGTTGATCGCTGCAGTGGTGTGGTTGGCTGTTGGGTAGGTCTGGGTGGTGGGGTTTGTGTGTGGGGGGTGAAGATCAAGGGGGTTAACGGGCGTTAATTGGGTAGGGGCGTTGGTGTGGGGTGGTTGTTGTTGTGCGGGACTGGTGTTTGTAGGAGTTGGTAGGGGTGGTGTGTGGGGTTGGGTGGGGGTGGGTGGAGGCGTGTTTGTGTGTTCGTTGGGTGTGGCGGGTTGGTGGGTCTGGGGTTTGGGGTGGAGGTCTGGTATGGTGTTGTTGGGTGTTGGTGCGGTGGATGTTTAATGACAGAGGTGCGTTAGTGGGTGTGTGGGGGTGTGAGAGTGTGCGTGTTGGTCTGGGGGGGTGTTGTGTGGGTGAAGTTTGGGTGGGTTTGTGTTGGTGGTGTTGGGTCGGTGGTTGTGGTGAATGGGGGTGTGGGGTCGTAGGTGGGGTGGTGTGTGGTGGGGTTGGAGTGGAGTTCGTGGGTGAGCGTTGGTTGGGCGGTGTCGTCTTAGGTTGAGGGGGTTGAGGTGGGCGATTTGTTGTTTGGTTGGGCGTTGTAAGTGTGTGGGGAGGGGTGGGTTGGTGATGGAAGTGTGGTTGATGCTGTGTGGTAAAAGGGGCAGTTTAGGTTGTGGGCGTTGGTGGGGGGGTTGCTGCTGGTGTGTGCGGGGGGGGTCGTGGTGTTTGTGGTGGGGGTGGCTGTTGGCGGTCGGGGGTGGAGGCTTTGTTTAGATTGTTTGGGTAGGGTTAGGTAGGTGTTTGTGGTGGGTTGGTGGTGTGTTGGTGTTGAGTGGGTTGGTGTGTGGGGTTGGGTAAGCGGGGTGGTGTAGGGGGGGTGGGGGGGGGGTTATTGTTGGTGGAGGGTGGGGGGGGTGGTGGGTGGTTCACTTGTAGCATATGGTGTGTGGTGGGGGTGTTCTTGCTTTGGGTGGTTGGGGTTTGGGTGGTAGGAGGTTTGGGTGAAGGGGGTAGGTGTTGTGGTGGGTTGTGGAGGTCTGTTATTGGTTTGGTGAGGGAAAGGGTAGGGGTGTGTTGGTGTTTCGTATGGTGTGCGTGGGGGAGTGGTGTGTGCGGGAAGGTGAGTGGTGGGGTGGTTGGTGGGGTCTGGTGTGGTGGTGGAGTGTCGGGGGTGTAAGTCGTTTTGGTGGTTGTCGTTGTTGTGTGGTTTGTGTGCTGTGAGGGGTGTGGGGGATTCGCTGGGGTGTCTCGGGGTGGGTTGGTGTTGTTGGGGGGGTGGTGTGTGTTGTGTGGGGTAGTGGTAAGTGGGTGTGTGTGGTGGGTGGGTAGTGATTGATATGTGTGTGTGTGTTAGGTGTGTGGGTTAGAGGGGGGTTGTTGTTGTGTGGTTGGTGGTGTTATGGGGAGTGTATGTGGTGGGGTCGTGTGTTGGTGTGGGGTGTGGGGGGGGGGTGGGTTGGGTGTGGTTCGGATGGGTTTGGTGTGGTAGCGGTGGGGGGGGGGTTGTTGTTTGGGGGGGAGGGTGGGATGGTGGGTAGTTAGCGCAGTGTGTGGTTTGGTGTGGGAGTATAGTGGTGGGGGTGTGTGGGGGAGGGTCGGGGGGTACGGGGGTTACTGTCTGTTTTAGGGTGTGGGGTGGGGGTGGGGTGTGTGTGAAGTGTGTGGTTGGGTTGGTTGTGGGTAGTGTGAGTGGTTGGGGGGGGTGTGAGTGGATGTGGAGTGGGGGTGGTAGGTTGGTGGGTTGGGGGGGGAAGGGGGTGTTGTGTAGTGCTGTTTGATCTGGGTAGCTGTGTGGTGTGAATGCGTGGCTGGTGGTGGGTGGTTGGTCGGGTTCGGGTGTGCAGTGAGGGCGTGTGGGGGTGTGAGTGGTGGTGAGTGGTTGTATGGGTGTGGGGGAGGAATGTGGGGTGTCGGGGTATGGGGGTGGTATGGTTGGTGTGAAGTGGGTGTGGCGGCTTTGGAGGGTTGGTAGGGTGGTTTGGATGTGGGGGTGATTGTGTTAGTGGTGTGGTGTAGTTGTAGGTTGTGTGTGGTGTGGGGGGGGGGTGTGCTGTTGGGTGGGTGGAGGATGTTGGTTTTTTCGTGTGCTAATGTCTGTAGCGCGGCTGGTGTTGGTGTGAGTGAGGTGTCGGTTGGGTCAGTGAGGGTGGCGGTGGGTGGGTGGGTGTGTGTGTTGGAGTGGTGTGTTCGTTGGGTTGGTTGGTGGTGTGATTACGTGGAGTGTTGTGTTGTTGCGGAGGGGTGTGTTGAGGTTGGAGTGTGAGGGGTGAGGGTGTGTTGGGGTTGGGTGCGGTGTTTGGGGGTGGGGCTGGTGGCGGTGGGGCTTGGTTTTTTGTGGGGGAGGGGATAGTATTAGATGGGTGCTGGTCGTGGTGGGTGGTGGGGTGGTGAGTGTGGGGACCGGGAGGTGTCGTGTGTGTGGGGGGGGGTGGGGGTAGGTAGGGTGAGGGGGGTGGGGTTTGTGTGGGTTAGGGTTGGGGTGGTTGTTGACGTGAGCTGTTGGTTTGTTCTGGGGGTGATAGCGGGGTGGTGTAGCGGGGTGTGGTGCGCGGGTGGCAGTGGGGGGGTTGGGGTGTGGTGATGTGTTTTGGTGCGTTGGTGTGGTGGGTCGTGGTGGAGGATGGGTGGTGGTAGTGGGTGGGTGTGGCAGGGTGTAAGGAGGGGTGTTTTTTGTGGGGTGATGGTGTGGAAGTGTAGGGGGTTCGTTGGGGGTTGGTGGGAGGGTGGGGGTTTGGTGGGGGGTGGTGGGAGTGAAGTTTTGGGGACTGTGGGTGGTGTGTGGGGTGGTGGGTAAGAGGGGGGTTTTGGTGTAGTGTGGTGTCCCGTGGAGCTTTGTGGGTGGTTGTTAGTTGGGTGGGGGGTGTGTCTTGTGTTGTAGTAGTGGTTGTGGGCCGGGGGGGTAGTATAGGTAAGGTACGATGGCGGTTTTGTTGGGGGTTGTATCGTGTGGCGTTTGTAGGGTTGGGGGAGTGTGTGGGGGTTAGTGGTTGATTGGGTGTGTTGTTGGGTGTGGTGGGTCGTGTGGGTGGTGGATGCTAGTAGTGTTGGTGTTGTAGATGTGGAGGTGGTTGTGGGGTTGTGTCGGGGTGGGGGGGTTTGTGTTGTGGTTGGGGTGTGGGGGGGTGTGGTTGATCGGTTGTGGTAGGGTGTGTGTCGGGTTAGGGGTTATGGTGTGTTGGTTTGTGGTGGTTGTGAGGGGGGTTGTGGGTAGGGGGGGTGGCGGGGGGTGGTGGGGTGGTGGGGTAGGGCGGTTAGGTGGGTTTTGTGGCAGGGTGTGGTGAGTGTGTAGGTCGTGTGGTGAGTGTGTTGGTGTGTGGTTGGCGTGAGGCTGTGTTGTGGGGGGTGGGTTGGTGTGTCGGGTGGGGGGGGATTGGTTGGGGAGGTGCAGGTGGGGTGGTTGTGCTTAGAATGCGTTATTCGGGTGGGGTAGTTGGTATGGGTGGGGTGTTAGGTGGGGGGGATGGTCGGTTGTGGGATGGGGGTGGTGTGTGCGGAGTTGTGTGGGGGTGGTTCGTGTGATGTGGTAGGTAAGTAGTGTGGTGGTGGTGGTGCGTGTGGGTGTGGTGTGTTTGGGGGTTTGTGGTTGTAGTAGTGTTGTTTGGGTGGGTGAGTGGAAAGAGGGGGGTGTTGTGGTGGTTGGGGTTGGTGTGGGGGTATTTGTGAGATGGTGTTTTGTGTGTTTGTGGGGTGGTAGGGTAGTGGGGGGGGGTGAAGGTGTTGGTGGGTGTGTGGTTACGGTTGGGGTTTGGGGTTTGGTAGCTTTCAGGGTGGGGGGGGGGTGAGGGTGGTGTTCGCGGGTGGTGTTGTGAGGGTGGGTATGGGCGGGGGTGGGTGGGTTGGGTGGGAGTGGGTGTGTCTGGGGTTTAGGGGACGTGTGTTGGGGGGTTTCTCGGTCTTGTTGGTGTGACGATTGTGTGTGGTGGTGTGTCGTGGAGGGTGGGGGTGGGGTGGAGTTTGTAGGGGGTGATGATGAGTGTTGGGGTGGGGGTGTTCACGGTAGAGTGTTCGGTGGGTGTGGGTTGAGCTTTTGTGGGGGTGGGGGTTGTGGTTGGGGCGTTTTGGTTAGTGGTAGTGGGGGGGGTGTTGGGTTGGTGTGGAGTGAGTGTGGTGGTGTGTTTGGGAGTTGGTGTGTGTTGGTCGGGGGGGTTGTAGTGGGGTGGGATTGTTCTGTGGGCGTGCGTGTGGGGGGTATGTGGTGTGGCATGAGGCGGGTGGTTGCCACTTGGGTTGGGTGGTGTGGGGTCGTTGTTTGAGTGGTGTGTGTTTTTAGTGGTTTACGGGGGGGGTTAGTAGGTGTGGGTGGTGGGGGTGTGGGGTGGTTGATGTGTGATGTGGGTTAGGTGTTGGGTTGGGGTGGCTGTTGGGGGTGGGGGGTTGTGTGTTCTAGTGTTTTGGGGTAGGTGTGTGGTGGGGCGGAAGTTTGTTGTTGTGGTAGTTGGGGGATGGGGGTTGTGGGGAATGTGTGTGAGGAGCGGAGGTGAGGTTCGGGGAGGGGTGAGGTAGTGTGGGTGGGTGGGGTGGGGGTAGTGATGTGGTGGTTTTGGGGGTGGGTACGTTGTGGGGTGTTCGGGTGATGACGTGGGTGGTGGGGGGTTGGGTGGGACGTGGTGGGGGGGAGTGGATGTGGTGGTGTAGGAGTGCGGGGGGGTGGTGCGGTAGGTGGGGTGGGTAGGTGTGGGTGGTGTGTGGGCGTGCTGTGCTAGTGTGGTGGTGTTGGAGGGGTGTGGCGGTTGGGGGTGGGGGTGGGTGGGTTGTGTAGGTGTTGGTGGGGGGCGTGGTGGGTTGGGAAGGAGTGGGTGTTAGGTGTCGGTGTGGAGGAGGTTTGGAATGGTCGGGGTTTGAGTGAGGTGGGTGGTACGATGGGTGGGAGGGTTTGGTTTGTGGTGTTGAGTGTGTCGTGGAGGGTGTCTTGGTGTGGTGGGGTGGTGGGTGGGGTTTTTGTAGTTTGTTGCATGGTAGGGGGGGGGGGTGTGCGGTGGGTGGAGGGGAGGTGGTTGGGTCGGGTGGGGGTCTTGAGTGATGGTGTGTCGTGGTGTGTTTGTTCACGGCTAGGTGGAGGGTGGGGGTGGGTGTTGGAGGTGGGGGGGGTTTGGGGTCTGGGTTGTGTAGTGGTGTTATGGGAGGTAGGTGTGGGTAATGGGGGGTGGGTGAGGGGGTGGGTGTAGGGTGTAGTGGTGTGGTGGGTTGGTGATCTGTGTGTTGTTGTGGTGTTCGTGGTGGAGGTGGGGGGTAGGTTGGTGTGGTTTGAGTTGGGTATGTTGGTGTGGGGTGGTCTGATGGGTGGGAGGTAGGGTGAGTTGGGGGGTGGTTGGTGGTTGGTGTGGGATGTTGTTGCTGGGTGGGGTTGGTGTGGTGGTTGGGGTTGTGGGGAGGGGTGTTTGTTGGTGGGGGTAGTGGTGGTGGGCGGTGTGGGTTGGGTGTTGGTGTTGGGGGTGTGGTGTGGTGGTGTGATGTTGGTGGGGTGGGGGTGGTGTGGGGTGTGAGAGTAGTTGTGGGGGTGTTGGTGGGTGGGATTGTGTGTGAGGTGGTGGGGGGTTGCGTGGTGTGGGTAAGTGGGTGGTTGTTTGGTTGTTGGTGCGGGGTTGGGTGGAGTGTGGTTTATGGTGTGTCGGGGGAGTGTGTGCGTGCGGTGTGTGTATTGGTGGGGTGTCTTGGAGGGGTCGGAGGGGATTGGGGTGGTCTGTTGCAGGGGCGTGGGGGTTTTTGTGTGTTTGTGGATGGTGTTGGTGGTGTAGGGGTGAGTGGGAGGGGTGTCTGGTGGTGAATGTGTGGGTGGTGGGAGGGTGGTTGTGGGGGGGGGGGGGGGGGGGTGGGGGGTGGGTGGGGGTTGGTTGGGTTGGGGGTGGTGGGTTGGGTGGGGGTAGTGGGTGAGGGGTTGTTAAGTTTTTGTGGTGGGTGGTCGTGTGGTGCTTGCGCCGGTGGGGGGGTTGTGGGGGTTGTGGGTGGGGGGGGGTGTGAGGGGGTGGGGTTGGGTGTGGTGGGTGGTGAGGGTGGGGTGGGTGATAGTGGGTAGGGGTGTTGGGTTGTGGGTGGTGAGCGGGGGTGGGCGGTGGGTGAGTTTAGTGCGAGGGCGGGTGGGGTGGGGTGGTGTGGGTGTATATGTGGGTGGGGGTTGTGTGGGGTGTGGTGTGTGGTTGGTGGGGGGTTGGGTGCGTGGCGGGGGGGGGGGTAGATGGAGTCGGGGGTGGGGTGGGTGGGTGGGTTTTTTGTGGGGGTGTTGTGTAGGGGAGAGTGTGGGGAGTGGTTGGGTGGAGTTGTGGTAGGTTCGGTGGTGAGGGGTGGTGTGGTTGTGGGGGGGGTCGGGTGTGGGGTGTGGTTGTGGTGTAGGGGAGGGGGGGTGTGGAGTAGTGTGCGGGGTTGAGGGGTGTGTGCGTGGTTGGGGTGGTCGCGTGTGGGTGGTTTGTTAGTAGGGTAAGTAGACTTGTAGTGGGGGTAGGAGGTCGACGGCTGTGGTGTGGTCGCGGGTGTGGATGTTTGTGAGGGGAGGTTTTGGGGTGGTTGGTTGGGTGGGGGGTGTGGTGTGGTTGGGGTGTGTGTGGAGCTTTGGGGGTTTTGTGACGGTTGGGCGAGTTGGGAAGGTGTTTGTGGGTGGGGGTGTATGGTGTCGGGTTAGCTGGGGGTGTGGGGTGGAGGTGGTGGTGTGCGAGTGATGGTAGGGTGTGGGTGGTGTGGGGGGGTGGTTGGGGGATGTGGCAGGGGTGGGGTGGTGTGTTCTAGTGTGGGGTTTGGTGTGCTGTGCCTGTAGTAGGTGTCGAGGTGGGGGGGGTGGGTTGTTGTTATTGTGTTATGTGGTTGAGTGTGGGAAGGGGAGTGGGTGGTGGGTGGCGGGGTTGGGTGTGCGGTTGGTGTGGTGGGTGTGTTAGGTGGTGTGGGCGTGTTGTTGGGGTCGTGGTGCTGGGTGGTGGGTTGGTGTGGGGAGGGGCTGGGGGATGGGGGAGCTGGGGGTGGAGTGTGTTTGAGTGGTGGATAACCTTTTTTAAATATATTTATATTTTTTTTTTATCTTTTTATTATTTTTTTTTTTTTATAGTATAATATTTTTTATATTTATTTTTTTTATCATTTTATATATTTTTTTTATTATTTTAAATTATATTTTTTTGTTTTTTTAATTTATATTATATTTTTTTTTTAAATAATTTTTTTTTTTATTTATTTATTTTTTTATTTTATATTATTTATTTTAATTATATTATTTTATTTTATTTCTTTATTTTTTTATTATATTTTTATTATATAATTGATTAATTTATTCTATGTTTATTTATTTTATATTATTATCTTATAAATATTTATTTATTTTTTTTTAATATATTATATATAAATTTTTATTTATTTATTTTTTTTAATATAGTAAATTATTTTTATATTTTTTTTAATATAGTTATATCTAATTTAGTTTTTTTTTTATATATATTTTTGATATTTATAAATTTTTTTATTTTTTTTTATTATTTTTTACCTATTACTTATTAATATTAATATTATTTAATAATTATATTATTTTTTTATTTATATTATATATACTAATTATTATGTTATATTAATATTCGATTATTTATATTATTTTATATTTTATTTTTTTATATTTTTTATTATTTTTTTTTTATATTTATATTTATTATCTTAATTTTAATATTATTATATATATATTAAATTATCTTTTTTTGTGAATTTTACATAGTTATTTATAATTTTTTATTAATTTTTCTTAATTAGTATTATTCATCTTTATATTATTATTAATATTATATTTTTAATTATATTTCTAATATTTTTATTTAATAAATATATTTTTTATATATATTATATATATTATTATAAAATTATAAATAATTTATTATTTTTTTTTAGTTATTTCTTAATTTTATATAATAATATCAATTATTATATATATATTTTTTTTTTTTTTTTATTTTAATATATTTATTTTAATCTTTATTTAATTAAATATAATATTTATTTACTTTATTAATTATTTATATTTGTATTGTTTTTTATTATTTAACCTTGTTATATAAGATATATTTTATAAGATATTATATTTTTTTTTATAAAATTATAATTTATATATTTTTATATTTTATACTTATTTATTTTATAATTTAATTTTTTATTTTTATTTATTATTATTATATTTTTTAATTTTATATATATATTATATGTTATTATTTATTTATTTTATTTATAATATATATTTTTTAATTTTTTTTTATATTTTTTATTATTTATTATTTTATATATTTTATTATACTTCATATTTTTTTTTTTTGTTTATATAATTACTATTTTTTTTTTTTTTTTTCATAATATTAATCTATGTATAGTATTTTTATTATATTATTATTTTTATATTTATTTTATATAATTTTTTTTATTTTAATCTTCTATTTATTTTATAATTATATTTTATTTTATTTATTATTAAATATTTTTATTATTATTATTTATTTATTAATATATATTATATATATTTTATAGTATTATTTATGTTTTTTTCTTATTTTTTATATATATTTAATATTATTTTATTTTGATTTTTTTTAATTTAATATATTTATTAATTTTTTTTATTATTTTATTTCTTTATATTTATAATAATAATATTATTTATATATAATTATTATATATATTAAATTTTATATTTATTTATTTGTATATTTTTATAATATTTTTATTTATTTTATATAGGTTTTTATTATTTTATTATATATTATATATTTTATTTATATTTCTTATTATTTTTTATTTTAGATATTATATAATTTTAATTAGTTATATTTTTATTTATTTTTTATTTTTTTATATTATTATTTTAATATAATATTTTATTATATATTTTTTATTTTTATATTTTTTTTGTTATTTATTTTTATTTTATTTATATAATTTTATTTTATTATTTTTTTTAATATTTATAATATTATATTTTATTTTATTTTTATTTTTTTTTTTAATTATAATTTATACTTTATTATTTATAATTTTTTAAATTTTATTTTAAATTTATCATTTATATATATTTATAATATTTATATATTATTATTAATTTTATTTTTTATTATATTATTATATATTTATATATTTATTTTATTTTTTTATTATTAATTATATTTATTATATCTTCTTTAAATTTTTAATTTTAAACTTATTATCTTTTAATTATTACTTTTTTATTTTATTTATATGAATCTATACTTATAAGTATATAATTAATTTAATTATAGTTTATTATAATTTTTGTTAATTTTTATTATTTTATTTCAAATTTATAGAAGTTAATTATTATAATAATTATTTTAATTTTATTGGTACAATAATTTTTTTAAAATTATTTATTATAATAATTATATATTATATATATATTTATTGGAATATATTGTTTTAATTATTACATATTGTTTATTTTTTATATATTATTTTTATTTTAATTATATTTTTTATTTTATTAAAATATATATATATATATTAATACTATTAAATTATTTAATTTATTTTATTTTTTATTGTATTTTATTTATATTATTTTTTAATTATTTCACATATTAATTTTTTATATTAATTATTTAATATTTATTTGTAACGTATTTTTATTTCATAATTATATTTTATTATTAATTAATTTTATTTTTATATTTTTTTATATCTTATTTATTAAGATATATTATTATATTATATACTATTTATATAATATTACTTTTATTTTTTAATTTTTATAATTTTATATATTTTTTTATTATTTTATTTTTATTATTATTATATTATATTGTAATTATTTTTTAAATATCTATTTATTTATATATAATTATTATATTTTTTTCATTTTTATTTTATTTATGTTATTTTTATATTATTTTTTTAAATAAATTATTTTATAAATTTTAACTTATTTTCTTATTATTACTATTCATCTGTTTTAATTATTTATTTTTTAATATATTTTTATTATTTTTATTATTATTATTACTTTTATTTTTGTTTTATATTTATAAAGTATTTATTTATTATATAATAAATAATATTATTATTATTTTTATACTTTTTATTTTTATTTTATTTATATTTTTTTTTTTTTACATTTTTTTATATTTTTATTCTTTTTTTTATATTTTTTTTATTTATAATTTATTATTGTAATTATATAATTTTTTTTTATTATATATATTTATTCTATACTATTTTACTATTTATTATTTATTTTTTATATTTTTATTTAATATTTTATATAATTTTATATTTTTCATTAATATATTAATATTTTTATATTAATTTTTTATCATATTTTATTATATTTATTTTTTATATATGTTTTATTTTTTAATATTTTATTAATATATATTACATAATATTATAATTTTCTATTTAATTTATTTATTTATTTTTATAATTATATTATGATCTGTTTGGCTTCTCATATATAAAAATAATTTGTCTCGACCCATGTATAAGTAAATGGGTATAAGTGGCCACCTCTAATGCTACTGAATGTCATTGTCTCTTTGGATGGGCTTAAATTTATCTCATGATTATTGCTAATGTCATAGTAACACATACTCGCTCTTGGTGTATCTCAAATTGTCAGACTGCTGCTAGCTATCATGCCATAGCAATTGCTCTTTCCTTGATGGAAGCATACTCCTTGAGTGTTCAGCATGAGCAAACCACACTGCATATTTTGCAGGCTAAACTTGGACCTGAAGATCTACGTACCCAGGTACCCTTTAATGATTCGGAAATTGTTTTGTAATTAAGCATCATACATAGGTAGCCGCACACACGAAAATGTTCAACTTAGTATGTAAAATATTCTAGGATGCGGCTGCATGGCTTGAATACTTTGAGTCCAAAGCTTTGGAACAGCAAGAAGCTGCACACAATGGTACCCCAAAGCCTGATGCCTCGATATCTAGTAAAGGCCATTTGAGGTAGGCTATCATCTTCATATTTTGAATTAGCGATTCAACCTAGGTCTTACCAGATGCAGTTACGGAATAGATGATAGTTACTTTGGTCAAACATTCATCTAGTTTAATACTCTCTGTATATCTACATAATCAAACTTAGTTATCAGTTTCTTGTACATAAAGTAAAAACTGCCCTCGTTTTTAAGTAGAAGATACACCCGGTACCATGAAATTTGCAGAAGTTTCCCTTTATGGATGTCCACTGGAAACTGCATCTCTTGGGAAATCTCAAAACTTAAATTCCTATCTGTCAATTATCATCATATTACTTAATGATGCCACTGACTTCTTCAGCCCAAAAAATACCCTTGTGCTCTCCTTTTATGAGGGCATTTAAGGTCTTTTCTGAACGATCGAACAACTGCAAATCCAGTAAAATATTGCAAATTTCATAAGGTGGAGAGAGTAGTAACACATTTAACTCTGAAGAGCTAACAACTACATGTGGGTAAAATCAAGGATATTTCTACCTTATTAATACTTTCTGTATTATTGGACCAGTGTATCAGACTTGTTAGATTATATAGCCCCAGATGCAGATTCGAAAGCAAGAGATGCCCAAAGGAAACAAGCTCGTGCAAAGCTCGTAAGCTTCTTCGTCTTGTACCCTTTCATACCAAAATATCTTAATCTGTTTCTAAATGTGCATTTAAATTTCGTCATATCTCCAGATCAAAGGAAAACCAGGACAGAATGAGGAACCATTGCTTGATGAACTTAAAAAAGACGAAGTTTCACCACCAAGCCATCATATCCGAAAGGATTCCAGTGATAAAGAGAACAAGTCTGAATCACCAAACGTTGATTCTGTGATTAAGAAAACTGCCTTGGTTCAACCTGAGTAGATCCAAAGGGAACAAAATGGTTACTTGGCAGAAGCTGACAACTCTGATGAAGGATGGCAGGAAGCTTTCTCTAAAGCAGGTCGTAAGTCTTCAACTTCCAGGAGACCAAATCTGGCAAAAATTAACACGAATTTTATGAACGTTTCTCAGTCATCAAAGCACAGAGCAAAGTCTGCTAATTTCACATCCCCACGTACAAACAATGGTGAGTCTGCTGCTTCTTCAGGCGTTTCACCTGCTGTTACAAAGAAATATGTGAAGAGTGGAACCGTTCCGAGCACTGCACAAACAGCTGGTTCAGATAAACCTACTAACCCCAAGTTGAATCCATCCAGTCTAGGTTTAAATGATCAAATTGTGAAGCGTTCTTCAGTTATTAGCTCAATCAGTGTTAAAGAAGCTGGGAAACTGTTTTCTTACAAGGAAGTTGCATTAGCTGCACCGGGTAGTATCGTGAAAGCTGTGGCTGAACAATTGCCTAAGGAAACAGAGGAGGCAAAGAAATTACAAGTCTAAAGACTTGACAAGGATGAAGTTCGAGTTTTAGATGAGGAACAGAAAGACACCACCATGAGAAGACAGAAAAACCACAAGTCAACACAGTGATTATAGAAGTAGAAAATGTTGATAAGAGTAATAAAGGTATAGAATCAGTGACTGAGAATTTTGAATCATCCAAAAATTCAGAAGTTGTAATTTCAGCTGAAATTCCTAGTGAGTTACAAAGTTCAAAAGAAATAGTGGCAGAAGATGAAAAAACACCGAATGGAGTTAGTCCAACAGAAGCTGCAAAAGAGGTATCAAAGAAGCTTTCTGCAGAAGCTCCTCCATTTAATCCATCTAACATTCCAGTTTTTGGTTCGGTTCCAATGGTGATGAAAGATCATGGAGGGATATTACCACCACCTGTAAATATACCTACAATGGTCACGGTCAACCCTCTTCGCAGGTCTCCTCATCAATCAGCAACAGCTAGGGTTCCATATGGTCCACGTCTTGCGGGAGGCTATAACAGATCAGCAAACCGGGTTCAACGTAACAAACCTACTTTTCATAGCGGTGGTGATCTTGTTGCAGATGGGGGTCATCTAAGCCCTCCAATAGTTATGAACCCACATGCAGCTGAGTTTGTTCCGAGTCAACCATGGGTTCCCAATGGGTATCCGGTCGCTCCAAATGGTTATCTGGTAACATCAAATGGGTATCTTATAAATGGTTACCCTATTGCTACAGATGGGTTTCCAGGTGGTAAAAATGGGTACCCTGTATCTCCTGTGGATTCAGTTGAATCGCCGGTTAACTCAGTAGATTCTCCATCTATTGTCAATCAAGAAGTTGATGCTGAAACCTCGACCCTACATGTGGTCGATGAAAACAACGAGCCAGTTAATGCTGAGAAAACGGCCGCCGAAACTCAGTCAGCAGTCAATGAAAAGCTTTCTGGAACTGGAATTGACGAAACTAGTAAGTCAACTGTAACTATGGAAGGAATTCAATCTGCAAGTAAAGAAAAGGATACGAAAGCAGATAACTGATCACTAGATGTTTCTATGACTGAAATCTCTAACACTGTCATGGTTGACTGCAGTAATGGTGAGGGGGAGACCGTCTAGATTAGTATATACTCACATCGAATTTTTTCTCGAGTGATATCAGAGGCTGTGTATATGGGAACATGTATGCAATGTTTTCATTATTGGCCAGCAAACAGAGTTTACCTTCACTTGCTGTATGCTGGCAAACTTTGGGAAAAAAATGCTAGAAAATGGTCGTGGCTGTTACGCTGCTATGCAAAAGACAATCTTCTGAGTAGTCGTTTTCTTCTCAGCATTTCAAGTTTTGCTAGATCTTTCAAGTTCAACAATAAGAATCTGGTGAATATTGTAATTCTTTTTCAGGTATTTTTTTTTCATTAAGACTTGCCATGAATTAGTAAATGGTTTTATCATTTCTATATTAACAACTTCAATAAACAGGCTTTATTTCATTTTGTCAATGAATTTAGTGCCAAGTGCTTAAACATTTCTTATATCATTGTATTTATATTTCTTTCATATATAAGTGTCTTAACCGTAAGCGAAACCCTTATTGTGTTTGACAATTCATTTTTAAATATCCGTTGCTGGATCCTTTTTTAGAAAACAATGTATATCCGACGTGGGATCTTTTAGAAACCAATTTATGATGATAAATATGCTGACTTGAAACTTTTCTAGCTCGAAAGTGATCACCTGCGTTCATCAGCGTGGTAGAAATGACTAAAATAAATTTCCCTAAAATCCTTTATCTAACATAAATAGCATACAATTCTATTTTCAAAAGCTGGAAACACAAACCTAATTGTCAACAATCTCACAAGATTAATAATATATATGTCTCACATCCAAGCTGATCCATCAACACATTGTCTTGTCGAAGTTTGCTTCATGTTCATGATCACAACCGTTGCAGCAGCGTGAGCAAGAGCACCACCAACGACAAAAACATGAAATATTTGATGACTATGTCCAGCGATATCAAATGCACCAGGCTTCCATCTCTCTGGTATCCTCTTAACATAAAACATAGCCCCAATGGAGTAAAAAACCGCCATGATGACCTCATAAACAAGAGCCATAAGTATTTTAGGGTCACGCCAATGTAGGTAAACTGCATGTGTTGCTGGAATGACACCAGAAAAGCCCATGGCAAGGAAGAGTGTGGCACGGAATGACCGGTAACGAGGAGCAGATAGTGCAGGGGACAGGAGAGTGAAGATGGCAAGAAAGCCAAGAGTGGTGATGGCAGATAGGTAGAAGACACGGGAGAATGGGTGGCAGGTGAAAGCGTAGTAAATTGGAGCGAAGAATGAGGTGACGATCATCAGGGAAATGCCAGCATAGTCGAGGCGCCAGAAGAAGAGGTTAAAGGTTTTGGAGTGACAAGCGAAGAGGTGCGAGATGGAGCTGCAGATTAAACATCCCATGGCTCCTGTTAAGAAAACAAACCATGGCCATTTGGGTATTGGGTCCTCTGGATTGTTCATTAGTATCATTGAAGGTTTAAGAAATTCTCCTATTAGGGACTCCTGCATAAACAACACAATCAGCTACAAATTTTTTGTTTTAATGTTTTTATAGTTTGCGGGATATAAGTCGATACATTTCTTGAATTTTCACAAGAGCCTGATGAACTCGCATAAAGATAGTCCTAAGAGCTATGTTAAAAATATTCGGACAAACGCGAGTTGTTTGCCAACCACGTGCATCTAATATTTCTTAACCAATTATCCATGTTTTTATGTTTTACACATAACCTTATGTATACGTTTTGCAAAACTCATTTATTATTATTTGAGAAGATAATAAAGCCACTTTCATATCACCTTCATTTGACGTATCATTAATCTTGCGTCTTCAAATATACTATTAGCTAACCAAAACAACACCTATATAAGAGATAAGGAGAGGGGTGTAAGTTAAGGCGTTGCCTAATATGTTTATTTAATCTTATTTCATTTTCAGTATAAAAGCACTAAAATCCCAGACGCAAGCCAATATGTTTACCTAATTTCTGAAACAAGGAATATATTTGCTAGGATCAAACCAAACAAAAACTATCAAGAAAAAATCATCATTATATGAGTAGATAATTTTTAATTAGGATAATTAAGAAGAGATTTGCAATTCATAAAAACATTCCTCACTTGATGGGTGTTATATTAGAAGGTTGCTAGAGTTTAAGTCTGTCTATTTTAGCATACCACCATTTATTTGTTAAGATAATTTATTTTTGGACATATGATTTATTTAGCACAAGAGCACCGAAATAACAATGATCTTGCTCACTGTAATTTATTAGATTCAACTATTCACCGCAATCTTGAATAAATCATTACTATAGTTCCATACTCCATCAAGTCAAGTTAACCATGGCTGCAACTCTGCACATAAATATGTACTTACATGGCAACTAAGGAAACTCTTCTGATCTCGCACACACATTTTCACAATCATGAAATTTATTTTTTGTTCGACTAGTTAATGTACCAAAATTCAGCATAACACATACGCTAATACAAGATCTTTTGCATTTGGTGTGTTGAGCTAGCGCACATCGAAACTATGGCGATTACCATGGTTCTTATTAAAACTTTAATGATATAAGATATATTCGTACAAAATATCAATTTATAAAATGTATTAAAAAAATTTTTATAAAGACAAACTAATTATACAATACAAATATTTTACACACATGTTCCTATGAGTCTTTAACATGCAACTATGCAATCACTAGGTTGTGGAACATCACACCTTCTCACAGATACTACTAGGTAACAAGCCATTTGGTATGTACAATAAAATTGATTAGAAACATGGATTGTGCTTGTTACCGTGCATCTTGACCAAGTAAGTTTACGGTTAGGTGTATGTATAAAAATAGTGGGGACATACAGGTGTCTGAGTCGTCATATGAATGTGGCTTTTTGTTTAAGACGAGACATCCTGTTAGCAAAAAAGGAATTATAAAAGAAGAGGATGTGTCATGTCAGGTATATGTTTCTTTCGTTCAGTAACTGAATCACATGTTATGGTTATGGACCATCAAATCATATCAAACCAAAAATTCTCATATCTCCAACCTGTTATTACTTTTGTCTAAGATATCAAATTATTCAAACTACATATCATATCATATCTGATTTGATTTTTAAACCTTCTACGAAAAAAATATATGGCACGTTTTGTTCATAGCTTGAAAGGAAAATCTACGACTAATAACCATATCTGGTCCCCTTCGAGTTATCAAATGAATCGTCCAAGTTAAACATTTTTCAGTTATAACAGATTAAATTAAGAATTTTAGACCAAATAAGAAGTGTATCAGTGTCATGCATGCAAGTATGGTACATTATATAATCTTCGATCGATAACAAAATTCCAAAGAAAAGCTCAAGGCATCTTAATGAAACAGCTCTAAAATCCTACATGTCACTTTAAAAGAACATATATGAACTATATCACGTAACTAACTAGGTTGCAAGAGTTATATTTATGGATAATCAGTTGCGAAACTAATCACGTTAGATATGAAGAAATGAAAAGACACTGTACATTGGACTTTTTTTTAGTTCTTTTATGTTTTAATCTTTTACTCCCTCCGTCCCATATTAAGTGTCCATTTTTGACTTTTTGAATTCTTTTTTCATCAACTTTGACCGTAAATATTTTTCTTTATGTTATATAATGCTTACTGAAAATTTATACCATGTAAAAAAATACTAATTCGAACTCAATCCATTCATTATTTGCATTGAGTATCATATACATTAAAGAAAATAATTAAGGTCAAAGTTGAAGAAAAAAGACTTTAAAAAGTTAAAAATGGACACTTAATATGGGACGGAGGGAGTATTAGTTTAAAGTTGTCTTTACTTTAAAGTTTTAATTTGCTTATTGCATAAAATTTCATGATGTCCTGGTTTAATTTTCCGCTAAGTTTATATAGGTACCGTGTTTAACTTGTTACTGAAAAATGAAGCTTCAGGCGATACGATTCCTGCTTTTATAAATCAGGGTTCTTTTATTAGTACAAGTCAAGAAAGACGAAGCCTAACTAATTAAACTGCATTAGAATCCTGTAAAGAAAACTCCAAATACAGTAATAGAATTTCAACTAAAAAAAGGAAACCAAATGTATCATGTGTAGATAATTAGGTACGCAGTTTAACTAAATATTACTAGAATTCATTGTATAACCTCTTCTAATGTGTGTACTAATGTGTATTTTAATTTGCATTTGTACTGTGTTTATCGCTAAACTAACATAAATTAATTTTAAATTATGTTCAGCAAATCAATGCCTAAATTCGTGCCGGTAACTGAAAATTTGCATCTTACCCAAACGTACTATACAATAGTATATTTGATTATGTAAACGAGAACAAATCTTTAGGTTGATGCTTTTGTAATAAAGCCGAGTAAATATTCAAGTGTTGATTACAAGAAACGAGTAATATGAAAGAAACACTTACCGGCATCAACATAGAAACCATGGAGCCATTAGTTGTAGTCATTGCCGATTCTTGTAAGCCGGGTGTTCTACATATGAAATTTCACTTAAAAGCTACCAATGGATAGTACATATGGTATATTTAAACGAACATTGTATCACAAATCACGAAATAAACAAACCTTGAGTAAAAGCTCGCGATCAATGATTCCACCTTGTTTCTCCTTAACGAACTCCAAATTGTCAATGATAAAAATATGAAGAAACCTACCAAATGCCTTCAAAAAGTTTATGTATCATGAACGATTAGTAAATACGCATGAATAAGCAAACAATTATTGATGAGGAAATGACTAGATCAAAAACTTACGTCCATATATTTAGGGTTTCATTATGCCATGCGAAAACGCTACATATCACGTCTTTCAAAGGCCATTCGCATCTATAATAATCCAATATAAACTCGTTATCCTTTAAATACTCCGGTAATTCATCGTACTTCATCAACCGCTTCATAGATTTTCCTTTCGACATCTTGTCCTTAAACTCTGGCGAGGTAAACATGTTAACGAATCCGTTAACAACTCGCCTCTTCATTCGTTGCCGGAAGGACACAATTTGTATCACTCTCTCCGGCTTTCTATTCGCTAATCATATATGTGGAAATATACATAGCTTCAAGGATTTATAACAAGGTGCAATGAAAATGAGAATGTATTTATTTCTTATATTTGCAATGTTTTGAAACCCGGTTCGACCCGGCCGGGTCAACCAGTTGAACCGGTTCCGGTTGAAAAAACGAGTCAAATTAAACCGGGTTTCATATTTTTGAAACCCGGTTTGACCCGCCGGCCGGGTTTAAGGTGACCCGGGTCAACCCGGTTCTCGAGACCCGGTTTGACCCGGCCGGGTTTTGGTTTTTTCATTTTTTTTATAAATAAAGTAAGTTTTTTATATATATTTGTGACGTAATTTTATTTTTACATGTTATATTTGGTAGTAAATCGTTTTTAGGCTAAATATAAGGTATATTCATAATTTATATATATAATTTTTTGTATTATTGCAAATATTGTTATTATTATTTTTTTTTTTGAAAACCGGGTTGACCCGGCGGTCAAACCGGTTGAACCGGTGACCCGATGACTCGACCGGGTCGAGACCCGGTTTTCAAAACATTGTATATTTGTGAGTTTTGATGTACTGTGATGAATCAAATCTTGATGTGCTACACACGTGTCATGAGATGAATGGTTTTTGACCGTTAAAAGGTAGTTGAACGGTGTGTTGAATGGGTTATGATATATGTACCCCCTGAATCACCGTTTGTACCCCTGGGTTTTTTGCAGTTTTTTTTTGTATTTTATTTTTTTTGTATTTTTATAATTTTGTATATGTTATAAAACTGTGACACGGAAAAAACGGAACGAAAAATTTAAAGTTTAACAGGTCAAAAGTATGAAACTGTCAAAAATTACGGAACAAAAACTGATAAAAAACTGCGTTGCACTATAAAAATAAGGATACAAAAAGAATCTTTTGTATCTTTTGACACTATGCAGTGGGCCAGGAGTACCAATAGGGGTACCCGTTATGAATATGGAGCAGGTGGGCTTGAGATGCAGGTGATTATTAACTTTTTTTTAATATAGATGCAGTGCGTCTTAAAGTGATAGAAATGATTTGAAATATACATCAGCGCAAGTCAGCGGTTTCGCATACATAAAAAGTAAAAAAAATATAAAATTAATAAAAATATATCAAAATAAAAATTGAAATAAAAAATATAAAATTTTAAAAAATATGGTGAAATTAAATCATAAAAAAAATAAAAAGATATTTCAATTTAAAAATAAAAAGTGATTTTTTCATTAAGAAATGACACATGTCAATTTAAGGTGTGTTTCCCTAAAATGAGATCGATGGTAAAGAATGCATATAACAAAAAGTTGTTACAAAAGGTTGTTATATAAAATGAGATAAATGTGTTTGTTGTTAAAAAGCGATATTTCCATAAAAAGAAATTGAAAAGTCTGAATTTTCAGACTTTCTAAATATAAAAGTGTCTCATATGCTTTATAATGTAGTATAGATATGCATCTAGCACATGTATATATATAATTTTAGGCTACGAAATTTTATTATGATGCATCTAAAAAATTAAAGATGCATCTAATTTAAGTTGATGCATCTCTAATGTACGATTATAGGTATTTTAATCCTTCTGATTTTAAGATTTTTTCTTATCTATACTACATTATAAATCATTTGGGACCTTTTATAGTTAGAAAGTCTAAAAAAATCAGACTTTTCCCTTTCTTTTTATGAAAATATTATTTTTTAACAACAAACACATCCATTTCTAACAACCTTTTTGTTATGTGTAATCTTAACCATCCATTTAACACATCTTAAAGTGACATGTGTCACTTCTTAATTAAAAAATCACTTTTATTTTTAAATTCAAATATCTTTTTATCTATTTATTTTCTTTATAATTTAATTTCATCATATATTCTAAAATTTTGTACTCTTTAATTCAATATCAATTATGATATATTTATATTAGTTTTTAGTTTTTTTTATTTTTAATGCCTCCGAAACCGCTGCTTTGCGCGAGAAACATTCTAGTTTGATCTTAAGTTTCAACAAAATTAATAATTGATGATTTGAAAAGTATATATGGAAATTTACAATCATACAATTCTCATTCTTTTTATTTTAATTTTATTCTCATTTGATCATAACTAAGATATAAATATAAAAGCGAAAATTTTCACAGTGACCCATTGGGGAATGTGTAATCCCAAAATGACCCTGACATTATTTTTTTTCGATATGACCTTCTAGATCGCGCAGCATGGTGAGTGATCTACTTTTGGACACGTGTCACCGTATTATTCGTTTGGGAGGAAATTAAAAAAAATGTAAATCGCGCATGAACCATGGCGATTTATGTTTTTAATTTTTTTTTTCAAAGTCGGATGATAAATTTTGTTAGGTTTTTTCCAAAATATATTAGGGTTTAGGGCACACCATGTTGTGTTTATTGAAATTCTTGATCCCGGGCATCTTTGCGTACGTATTTGGATAGAAATATGTTTTATTTAAAATTGTTTATTTGCTAATCTGTGTAGTCTTTGATGAGCTCTACTTAGTGAATTAAAATTTATTAAAATTAGTTTTAATATGCATAAGATATGATGGTGCAAAGTGTGTATGTTGGTCATTTTTTTAAAAAAAATTTGGAAAAATTGTATTTTTATAATTTTTGCAATTATAAAAGTTGGAATTGAAAACATAAAAGTTAACGGTAGTCATTAAAAAGCATTACAACATGAGAATCACCAGATCTCTAGTAGAGTACATGGCCAACCTTATTTAGACGATATGAAAACATAAAAACAACAACACACAATGACGTAATTGGTTAGGCCAAATTGTTTGTTAAGCAATAATGCTTTACTATGTTTCTGTAGTTCGTAATCAACATGTCTTTTGTCTTTCATGCTCCTTAGCAACTCATCCTGTAGCCTTTCAATTTTACACTCTTTTTCATGTCGGCCCCTTGACAATTGACATCCTAGTGGTACTTACTAACGATCATAAGTGGGTGATCGTGCTTATTCCATCAGATTGTTAATTTCTACCCTACGATCTGTAAACCTATCAGCAAAGCGATGCATCAAGGCTAACATTTGTTCCTCCAAAATAGCTTCTTCATCAAGTGCTTCTTGTAGTTTCATAAGGACAGTTAACCTAACGTTTTCTGAGTTACTAGCCATGGTAGAAAATGAAAAGATAAAATTAATAACTTGTGTGAATGATAAAAATGTTTGTGAGTAAGAGTGCTCATATATGTGTCTATTTATAAGCAATAAGTTTAAGATAAAGCGGACAAGTTGTCAGATGTTTTCGTAAATCGCGTGTAATTTGAGGTGATAGACAGCATTTTTGTCATGAGTTGTTCTTTAATTATCCGCAGTTAAAAAGACATTTTGTATTGTCAAATCATGTCATAAATCACGTGAAATGTGTAGTGATAAATAGCATGTTGATTGAGGACTTTTTTTAATGCATTAAGAATAAAAAGTAACTGATTCACATAATCTATTGAAAAAACTTACAGATTAGCAATTAAACCACATACAATCTAGTTGATTGGCAACCTTATTTAATACAATTGGAACAAAACAACAGCAAACAACAGAAACACACATGGTTGGCCTTGTGGTCTTTAGAAACATAATTTTATAATCTATATTGCCATGTAAATGTTAACGAAGTTTTGCTTTGCAGAAATGCTCCTCAACAATTATTGTCTTGTTCGTAAAATGATGTTTGTGGTACGGATATCCGCTTCATGTGTCATTAGTATAGCAAGTGGTCATCGAGCACCAACTGACCACTATTATGAACTACAAAATTAAAAAAGGTTTGCGTGTAGGGTGTATGAGGTTTTATTTTTTTAATAAAACCTGGTTCAACAAGTAATTCATAGTAATTGAATTTTTTATTCTTTCTTTTCTGCATTTGATGTAGATAGCTGAGTGATTCTTCTAGTTTTATTTTAGTTTCTTCAGAAATGATACCTGCTAATGATTCTTCCAAAGAACCATTGTTTGGAATCAACACCGTGCTTAAATCTATGGGAGTATGAGAAACAAAAATCTGAAGCTTCCCAGCAACTTTTGCAATGTCATACATAACGTTAGTTTCATAATCATTCTTAATTTGTTTCATACCTGATAACGCGTAGTTTGGTGGCAACATGTAATAAAGAGTAGTGAATTGTCTTGGTATTTTCCATTTTAGATAGCTAACCATATCTTCAAAATCCATTTGAAGAACGTGAATATTCAGTAAAGAACCATGTTGGTAGGTTAGGGGGTTAAGTTTAAATTCTCCATTGTGGTTTACATCGAACTCGAAAGTAGTATTTGATGAAGTCGACATCTTTGGAATGTAAGAAGTGTTAATTGAAATCAATGTGTTGAAAATATGTAGTTGTATACTTGTCTATATATAATAATTGCAAATCATAAAGTTGATAAGTCATTTCGTTTTTTGAATATATCAATTTTTTATTGTTACACACTAGAATAAGGACATCACATGCTACAAACAATTATAAAAAATTGTTTCTTAGTAACTAGTCAAATAACATTTTTGCACAAGAGGGTTTTTCTTGATTCTCGTTTTTGTTCGCCTCATCACTGTGCTGCTCTGCAACGCGAGTGTGGATAGCTTCACCCGAGAAACGTACACCATGTAGTCGGTTTCATGATGTAGAATTACAATGAGTATCGTGTCCCGCTCTTGTATAGCATCAACAATGGTTCAATACCTGAATCAAGACTACATTAGGTTTTCTTGTATATATGAAAGTTTTTACTTGGGGAGTTTTTATGATAAACCAAAACAGTTTTGTTAATATTAATTTAACTTGATTTTTTGAGAAGGTGTCGAACTCTAATGATACTATTTGTAGCAACACTCTCATCAACTATTCTCTTTTAGGCGGACTAGTTGAACCTTCCATAACTGGTGTTAGAGGACTTTAATTGTCATTGTTTGAAAATTGAATTAATGTAATTGTTATATGTTGTTGTTGAGTTGAACCACAAAGTATGTGGTTTTATATTGTGTTTATGTTTTTATTTCATGTGCATAAATCGCGCTTAAATACTATGTGATGAATCCCCGGAGTGTCGTGACTTGTCAGTCAATGTATATATAATAGTGATTGGAGTTGTCAATATGTCATGAATTTGTACGATCCATATCTAAATCACGTACAATTACTAAGTGATCCAACTTAGTGGCAGGGACTTGTCAAGGTCAATGTTTTTTTATGTGATTTACTTGTCCAATTTGTCATTGATTTATCATAATTATGGCATAAATTATCTACAATAATAATTCGTCAACACGTTGTCTGTGACATGTCAAGTCATTGGTTTGTCATAAACTTGTTTGTATTTACTGTTGGAGTTGTTTAAACTATAATAGATATTATTGTCCTTACCCATTTATGTGTGTTGTTTACATATATATATAGATAAAGGTTTAATTTAGTAATGTAGTGTTTACATTGTAGTAACATAATTGTTAAATTGAAATTCAAATATATTACATCATTAAAATCATACATTATAATTTAACAACAAACCAGCAAAAATCATAAAAACATAAAAATATTTAAAAACCAAATGAGTTAAGCCAACTATTTAAACCATGAGTGTTTAGATCATCTAGATGTTGCGCATCAATTTTGCCTGAGAGGTTGTATTGTTCATACATTTAGATGATATTGTGTGTTATGTCCATTGTATGCTGAGACGTGTTTCTGAATAGTTGGTCGCCTAAGGTTGTGATGGGTATGGTGTTTCACATAAGGTTGTTGTTGGGTATGTGGTGGCACGAATTGTTTTGTGATGTTGTCATGCGTTAATTATTATTGAAAGTGTTGTCATACTGTTGATTTGGGTTGTAGAATGATGGTTGGTTGTTTTGTTGAATTTCTTGATCATGTTGTGTACGGTTGTTTACAGGCGGCTCAACAACAAAAGGTTTATTGCATTGATCACGTCTGTGTCCCGCTTGTTTGCATCTGCTACAATGTATAACCCTTGGCTCCTCTCCTTGAGATTGTATACGGTTTGTATTTTTAGGAACGGACCGGTTGTGGGTTGTTCCATGCGAGGAGGAATAGCTTTTTGAATATTGTGTGGAAATTCCCATTGGTGCATATTTCCAAGGATAATGCAATGACTCCGAATAAGTGCCTTTGATATTTTAGGTTTTTAAACCCCAAATCTGGTACATATTGCTGACACATCCGTCAAACCAAAAACTGTGTGTATTTAAACACAAAAAAAAACTATTACGTGACCACACGGAAGCCCTAAAAGCTGCCATTTATGACATTTACAAATTCCTGTTTGTAAGTTGACTGCACGAATATACTGGCCGTCTGAAACTTGGTATTGATATTTGTTAACACCTTTAACAACCCATGTCGCACTTTTCATCCTTTTTTTAGCCACTTTGTTTGCTTTGTGCTGCGCCAATCAGTTATTTCATACCGTATATTTGCTTCAATAAATAGATAACAAGAATCAATATAGAAGTTGTTATTAGGAAAAAATAGTTGTATATTATGTTTTCTAAGAATAATACCTGCTAGCTGTTGACGTTGATAGTACCATTCTTGCACCATCGCACGATACGTCTCCGCTAACTTTAACACGAGCTCTTTTCTATGTATTTCACTACAAGCATTGATAGACTCCACATTATTTGATGTCATATAATTGTAACGAACTAGAGGGAAATGCGCTCTTGACCATCTTTGAGGACCAGCTCGCCAATGTTTTCGTATGATCAAAGGGACTGAACAATTTGTAGTATGTTCATGTGGTTGCATAGTCTTCGCGTTGTATGCCTTGATATTTTCCAGAATAAACCTTTCTTTTTTTGTTTGTTCAAAATAGGTTTGCATAAGATGCCGACATCATACAGCATGAAAGGCTACAGGGAATTATTTTTACTGCCATTTGCGATAGCATGATGCCTATCAAATTTGAATAAGCAAATTGGTATTTCACAGTGAATTCTTTGGCACCAACATCTACCATGACCATCTGGGGACCAGTTTCCCATTTGCAATATACAAATGCAATTGGTCACAATATGTTTGTTTCCATCTATGCCACAGTTACTAGATTTTTGTTCCTTGTATAGTCACTTTAAATGCGCAACATAGATAGTAGCACTCGGGCTGTAGATAAGTGAGGAAACGTACAGGAATCTGAAATAAAATATTATAAACTTACTTTCGTGATGTAATGAATTATAATATTTAGAATATGTGAGCATCACCTTAACGAAGCACCAATGGCAAATGATCAACATCTCGAAAACAAAAAAACTCCTTTATCGTCTTGTTTTTGATTACGTGGTTACGTCCTTCGTTTTTTTGTCCTGTTTATAACAATAATACGGGAGCATTTCAAATGCTTCGTACGGTGAACCCCTTACCTGTTGTATACCGTAATGCTTCCCTTTCATTGCTTGTTGGTAAGAAATATGTATTTTATATTCTGACAAAATATCTTGTTGGATATCTTTCCCTCTTAAAACCCGCGACCTATCTTGTAATTTTGGAGTGAGAAGGTGACCAATTACTTTTTTGTTTGCATTTCGATGGTTAGGATATGTTTGAGTCTTGGGACATGTGTGAACATCATTAAGATGTGTAATGTAATACTGCTCTGTATTATCCCACAGTCTAGCCCGGAGCTTCCAATCACATTGAGTAAAATGATAGCATTTTAAGTGACATCTTTCCGGGGCTGATCTGTCTGTTAAAAATTGGAAACCTTCGTTTAAAGCTTTCAACCTAACAGCCAAGATCAAAGCTTCTTTGTTGTCAAAAATGTTACCCTTTTCAACTTCAGATTGTTGAGTATACTGCTTTGAAATATTAGGTTTTGCATTGTAAACTGGTGTCTCTGGAATGTCAGGCTCAAATGACATGAACTTTTGCCATTTATGGAATTTCTTTTGGGGGTTTTCATTTACCACATCATCTGTGTTATATTCGTTTGATCTGAAGGCAAATGAGGATTCAGGATTTGAAAAATGTGGCTCATTTTGCAATTGTAGGGAGTCGTTGATATGAAAATCATTTTGTCCTAAATCAAAAGATATACCATTGTTTAAAAAAGATGTATTGTTATAACTATTATTCAAATGAGACGATTACCGCGCACAACTGGCTTTATTTCTGCACATAAACGAGAGATTAACCAACATGTGATGACTCCACAGTCTGAGAAGTTTCATTTAAACAACCACGATCTGCCAAAATGTTATTAACCACGGGGGTCCAACATTGAATTAGTCGCGATAACACATCCTTGTTTCGCTCATTATACATGGAGTCGAACACGTAAAAATGAGAATTCGGTAAATGTATAACACCCGTGGCCCAATGATTTCCAGCAACATGTATGGGCATAAACACCTACAAAGATAAAACCAAATAATTAAATACTAATCATGCATAAGTTGTATTAAAAGTTTTATAACGGATAACTAAAGAAATAAGTACCCAATCAACATCATTCCAGGCTGGATACGGACGCGTGGTGCCATCCAATGTTCCAATGACGTGTTGGTCCGTCGGTATGATAAATTGGTTATTTTCCGGATGTACACTTATTGTACCCGTATAGGCCACTGTCCAGTTGGCCTTTGCATTCCTCCTCCTAATTAATAACTCCATCCACGAGTTCATGTGCTGATTCAAAACATTGTAACAAAATAAATAGATGTTTTTGGCTAAAGGGATATATAAATTACTCCTTTATTAAACTTGTATAAATAAACTTACCTCTCCGGACAACCAACCAATAGGGGTGCCATATGGAAGTCTGTGCATGTCAGGCATACAGAAATGAGGGACCAATTGTTGCCAAAAACTAACCGGAACTATATAACCTTTCATATAACAATCCAAGTAAATCTGATGGGGGTCATTTAGAAAGGCCGGTAAGTTAACATAATTTCCTCTCCGCACCTAATCAACCAAGTTAATAACCAATATTAGTACACATACTTTCATTAGTTTATTTATTAATTTATATACAAGATTAGCAATTACCTTTGTAGGGTCCACGTTCTCATACATTAAGAAATTACCAGTAAATTAGGAACCCAAAAACGTAACGTTATTTTCTTCTACATTGTCATCCTCAAAAGCACCCCCAAGATTCAAAGGCGATAAATTAGCCTTCTTACCCTTATTTTTAGTTTTATTAACACGTTGCTTGAGTAAAATTATAGTCGAAGGTTGTTTCATGAATGGAGTCAATTTATACTTGCTAGGAAACTATTCCTTTTTTCCTTGATTCAGAATATTCTAAAAAACAACAATTAATAATAATTTATTACTTCATTATGGTTATTACCATATAATCATATTCGTATATAAAAATAGCATTACCTGGTCAAATATGCCATCAACATCATCATGCGTCTCAATAGTGGTTTGCAAATTTTGCCTACCCATATGAGATGGCACCCGACCAAACGAATAGTAAGAACCATGCTGCGACGATGTACCGGGTTGCCAATATTGAGTGGCCGACTGCGCCGACATCTGTCTTTGCCAATCAGATGACCATGTTGGGACGGCATTGGGGTTTGGAAATTCGGTGGCGTACCCATATTGAAATATGAGCTATTTACATGTCCCTGGAATGAAGACGGACCACCCTGTGAACACCCATAAATACAAAATTATATTATTTACTTACAAAGCCTTATATTAAATGTACAAAAATTATACCTGCATGCTTTGGAATTGACTAAAATCGCTCAACCCATAATGTTGTTCAACAATAATCGGTTCTTTATTCTCTTGTCGCACCGGCTGAACATTCATTTCCTGCCTAAATTTACGCATTTCTTCCTTAATGTTATCAACTTCTTTTTTATTTCGTTCAATTTCTCTTTTTTGTTCATCGAACTCTCGGTAAATATCGGATGGAATTTCATACATATTTTGACGGCTTAAATCAAAAGGTACTCGTTCAACTTGACCAATAAAGCCGTCAAAGTATGCCTTACTAGAAATCCACCAGTCCGATCGAGCCTCATTATCGTCTGGTGTCAATCTCGCAGCAGGCATATTTCCCTTTTAAAAAAAGATTATTAATTAAATAACATATAAACTTAATACAAACTATTGAACTAAATAAAATCACTTGAAAAAAAGGAATAACATTCTGTCCCAAATCTCTTCCTTTTTTTTACTTCTCCGAAGAGCCAGCAACTCTAGGTACCGATTGTACGATTAAAATACCTAATCCACAGTTACTCGATAGACTCAATAGCCAAGTCTAAAAAAACACATGTTTCACTTATTTTACATTTTACATATAACTGAATATGGCCTAAATTATAAATTATAAATTATTTTTGACATTCTTGAATGCCAGGTACTGTCCAAATTCTTTTTGCAAATATCTTCATTTGTAGGCTCATCGACATACAAGGGCGACCAACGTTTGACGTTTGCATTCCTAAGTTGGGAGTACAATGTTGGCCATACATATGAACCCCAAGGATATTTGTTCCAAGCTACTCTATCATTTGCTAATCTTAAAATCCAGTCAGGGACAACACGTCTACTCTCCACACCTAATATAACAAGTTGACATGCCTAAGTACAAACAAATTGCCAACAGCATCGTGTGTATTATGAGCTGAGATGAGTCACAATCATAATTTGTGATGTCGATGCTTGTAATAGGTTGCCCATCTAAATTTGAAGGAAACACAGTCGCTCCCCGAAAGGAATACGCTTTTGGTATCATAACTCAGTCCAATTCTGGACCCCAACCTTAACCCAGCTTACTAGGAGAATTCCTCTCTCCAAATTGGTTTATACTCTAAAAATCTTAAATTTATATGGTAATTCAAAGGAACATTTTCATCATCATCATTTTCATCATCAATTTGGCGACCTAACATAAAATGTATTAATATACAATTCCTCTTATATAATCGTTTGGTCTAATAACAACCAAAACAGGATTGTCTAAACAATGCTTCCGTTCAGTGCCTACTAATTATTGTTTAATTGTTTTAAGCAACTTTAACGTACTTCTACATGTAACAAGAACCGGGATGGTTTACCTAAATAAACAAATAAATAAATAATCATATATTATTACAATATATAATAAGTAATAAAATAGTCAAAATGTTTCAAAAATAAAAATATTATGTCTCTGTAACACTCAAATCCATCTTATAATAAACATTGTAAAGTCGATACTCCAACAACAAAAAACTTTAAAAGAAATACCGCATCACACCAACTTTGCATCTACTGGCCAACCCCGGTAACAATAAACAATGAAAAAAAACTCAAAAAAATAAAAACCTTCAAACAGAAACAATGAAACCTCAAACAATGAAAAACCTCAGCTTCTGTTTCTTTTGAACTAAATTAAGAGAAACACATACTATCACTATATAATCATATAGTCCGTATTCAAATTCATAAGTGACAAAATATGGCAGTGATAAGTAAATCGCCAAACCCTTCACGCGATCTACATTTGCATGTTTTGACATTTTTTGATAGATCGCTCTACCCCATGCGCGATTTACATTTTTTTTTAAATTTTCTCACCAACCACTAAAAACCCGACACGTGTCCAAATGTAGATCGCTTGCCACCATGCGCGATCTATAAGGTCATATAGAAAAAAAAAATTGTCAGGGTCATATTTGGATAACACGCATTCCAATAGGTCGCTGGGAAATTTTCGCATAACTTTATAATATTCATGATCGAACTAATACACATAGAGGATAAGCAAATAAAACCTGATTCACAAAGACTAGTATATCACATCAATATCAGTATAATATTCATGAACTTTGTTTTATATAAAGCATATAATAGATGTTAAACTACTGCGAAGAAGTATATTGACCTCGAGATAATATTTTTCTGCTGTAGGGTTTTTTATATGTTACGAATATATATCATCCATTTTTTGTTCGTGATTTTTCATCATCTATTTTTTGTCCGTGATTTTTTCATCATCTATTTTTTGTCTGTGATTTTTTCATTCACTAGAGAAGGGATGGAGAGAAAGAGTCCTTTTAAAACTCTCATTCTTCACCTTTCTTCTCTTTTTTTAAAGAAACAAAATTTGGGAATGAGAACGGTAATTTTTTTTTTGAACGGCAATATTATTAAAAAAAAGGACTAGCAAGGAGCTAGAATTACAAAGTAAACAAATAAGGGTTTTTAAGCCAATCGATCCATTTGAATGAGGCT
>BQNB010050834.1:7232-41309 GCA_026074375.1 Tanacetum coccineum | reverse complement strand
TATATTTTCAAAAACAAAAGAAAAAATTGAAAAATACAAAAATGCAAAAAGATTTGTCACGCTTTTCATATTAATTTTTTTTACTTAAATTATTATTTTTCAATCATATACATAATTTCAAAATAAAATAAAAACAATGATCTCTCAAATAAACCGAAATTGAAAAATGGTATATTTTCAAGGGAGAGTTTTTATTTTAAACTCAAACATCTTCATTTTTTGGACTACGAGCTTAGTATGATTTCATTCCAAGGGGGAGTTTTTGATCATGGTGAACATATTTTGAAATGACTTCATTACTCGAGGGGGAGTTTTTGAAAAATCAAAATTCGGAATGTAAAACTAAATGGACTGAAAGTGTAATTTCTGAATCTTTTTCGGTAGCTATAAAAGGAAGAAATGTTTTTCATTTTAACTTTTCTTTTACCGAGTCAACTTATCAAGTTTGAGTGGAAAATCAACGAAAGTCTTTCGAGTTCATTACAACGATTACAACTACTTTTCTTACTCAAACGTAAGTGAATATGATTTATGGTTCAAATAATACTTGAGTTTGCATTATCGAGTTTAAACTCGGTAATATTTAGGATTACCGAGTTTGTGTATTATCGAGTTTATGCAACGAGATTGAAATCAAGGACGATAATAAACAATGTTTATGTAGAAATAAGTGATAAATAGCTTAGGAATGATTAACTAGTCGCTAAAATTGAAATTCGGAAGTATATAGTGTTGATCGAGTGTGCTTATTATCGAGTTTGATTGTTTGCCTATTGTTTGGAGTCTGAAAAATGATAATAGCACATAAAATGAATCGAGTTTGGTTAAGTTAAAATGAATCATTGTTTATCTAGTTTGTGAAATTCAGTGATAGTCAAACTCGAAAGGGTTAAAAAGTCAAACTCGGTGGTGTCTAAAAGTCAAAATTCAGTAGAAATACGTTTGTAGAAACGTAAGGTTGTTTTGAGAAAGAAATACTTTTGATGATTAATGATTATGCTGATTAATGCTTGAATGTCTGTGGAACAAAAAGATCAGTTTCTCATGTGTGGTGAAAATTAATTTCTCATGTGTGGTGAAAACATCAAATAATTTTTGAGAAAGAAATCAAGTTTCTATAAATTCTAAGTTGTAGGTCATATATATCTATTCGTAATTGTTTAAGTGGACTAAGTCATGGCCGGTTTTGGCCATTTTCTGCAATGAACAGAATGAGGAGTGAGTGACTTAGTGTCCATTCAATTATTGAATTAGATATGTTTGTCTTCATTGTTTAGGAATCATGACAAAAAGTGAAAGTGAAAAGGTTTTTATAAACTTGAATCTAAAATCCAAAACTTAATTGTTTAAGTGGACTAAGTCATGTCCGATTTCGGCCGTTTTCTGCAATGAACAGAATGAGGAGTGAGTGACTTAGTGTCCATTCAATTGTGGGTTTGTGATTATATGATTCTATGTTATCATTATAAAGAAAGTTTTTCTCAAAAGATTTCTGGAAAAAGTTCTCAAAATCTTTTATTGTGTTAAAATGATACTCTTTCAGAAAACAATTATGTTTTCTGCAATGAACAGAATGAGGAGTGAGTGACTTAGTGTCCATTTAATTGTGGGTTTGTGATTATATGATTCTATGTTATAATTATAACTTAAGTTTTTGTCAAAAGATTTCTGGAAAAAGTTCTCAAAATCTGTTATTGTGTTAAAATGATACTCTTTTACAAAACAATTTTTAGAAGTTGAATGATTTCTCTTTAATTTTTAGTAAAAGAGTCTTGATTAAAATCAAAAAAGAAATCTTCATAATTCTTGAAAGAGTATCATGTCACAAAGAATTTCAGGTGAGGGTATTCTAAAACCAGAAAGAGAGAGCTAAATCCATACGCGAAAAAGTAAATCAAAATTGTGTTCGAAAAATAATTGCCAGAACACACAAAAATGATAAATCAAAAGAATACTTCCAATAAAGCGTATGGCATATGCTAGAAAAAGCAAGAACGAGCACATGAGAAAGAAATTGATCAAAAATATGTTCAAAAAGAATTGCCAGAACATATAAAACAGACAAAGTGGAAAAAGACAAAAATGTCAAAAGAATTGTTTATTATCTAACATCTTAATTTTATTCATTCAGTAATCATCATGGCACAACTACAACATGCAGCTGATGTTCATCCAGATGAACTGTGTCCTCCAAACAAAAGATATGATCTTATGGATGCTAACAAGAAAGTTGATCTTGAACATGTGCAATGCCCACCGAAAAGCAAAATTCTGACGAACATCATCAAGAATCATCCATTACGATTCAGCATTGCAGCTTCTTCCTCCGTACCATGGATTTATATGGCACAGTTCTGGCATACTTTGAAGGAAGACGGTTCAAAGTATAGGCTCAAGTTTATGCTGGATAAGAAAGAAATTTCTCTTACACTGGATGACTTCAGAACAATCTTTCATCTACCACAAGCAAATGACAACAATCATAATTCATTCGTGCCACCACCATCATTTTCTGACATGGTTCCATTCTACAAACATGAATTGGGATTTACAATGGAGCTGAAGACATCATCAAGCTTTAAGACAACTGGTCTTTTGCAGCCATGGCAAACGTTATGCAAGATATTTTCCAAATGCTTGACAACACATGTCACTGGATGGGATTAACCGCCATTGTAGATAATGAAAATGATTTATTGCTTTGTCAATAACATTCATGTGGATTATGCGAAGCTGCTATGGGAAGGACTTTACTATTCTCTTCATCATCCAACATCTTTGATTCCTTATCTAAGATTTACAAAGATCATCATTAGTCATTACATGACTTGTTTTCCTGACATTTCAAGACATGCTCGAGACATGTATCACAATCTGCAAGATGATGACATAATGAAAAATATCTTTAATTTAGGAAGACACAAAGATAAAGTTGGCATGCAAATTCCAGATTGGATGATCACTAAAGAGATGAAGAGCACGGAGCATTATAGGATGTATGCAGAGGTGTTTGGGTTAGATGTTCCTCTGACTCAGTCACAACTGACTAAGTCTACTCAAGGAACGCATAGGACACCTAGCCCCCTAGGTCATCTAACCCTAAAATGGATGAAGCAGAGTCAAGTGCTCCAAAATGGTCTACTGTGATTCGTTTTTGTCTTCTTAAAAGGCTCACACCAATAACACACCCCCCTCACCCATCCCAAAATATCACATCTATCATCTACCACAACCCTCCCCCCATCCCCCACCTTAACAACATCTCCCCCCTACCAATCCTCCTTCCCCTCATCACTCATCTTACCCATATACAATTACCACCCTACATTTCTACATCATATAAATCACCTTCATAATTCCTTTACACCTATCCATAAAATATATCACTAAACCCCCCACTTCAATCTTCCCCCCACACAACCATTCAAAACTTCACTCTCCCTTCTATCACCTTCCCTAACTTACTATTCTCACACACAATAATCATCTTATTCCTTACCAAACAAAATAATACCACCCATATACAAAACCATCCTCTTCTTACTCCCCCACCATCATCCTCTACAATCCAACACTCTCCATTTCTCCACCTTTCCTCAATACTATTCTACACTTCTACCCCCCAACCCACCCCCCCAATCACACCACTTAAACCACCACCACATACAAACTTTAACCATCTCCCCAACCCTCCCAATCCTTACCCCACTCCCCCCATCAAACCCCCCCACATCACAAAACCAAAACAACCCCCCCCTCCCACCCAATCACTAATACCCCTCCCCCCTCCCCAACACAACCTTCTAACATTTCCTAACACCACAAATAATTACCTACATCCATACTTTAATACATACTCTTCCTACCAAATCACCACAATCATCACCACACCCATCCTAACAACATTAATCAACCACACCCCCACATTTATCAACCTCCACAACCTTTCTGCCTACCCCCCCTCACTAACAATCTCCTTAACTATCACACTAACCCTATAAACAATCTTCCTTCACCAACATTCCCTTCCCCCATCACCATCCTCTCATTCCCTTCATCAATCACACACTCACAATACCCATTCTATTTTACCACCCTTATAATCCCCCCCAAACCTCCCCCCACATCACCATCTCCCTGCACCTCATTCTCCAATATACAACCCACCACCCAACCAACACCAATCCTAATCATCCTAACCTAAATAAGCCTAACCTTACATTTACCCACCACCATAACCACCCGAACCCCACCCCCCCCCCCCTCCTACACCCCCTCCCACCCCACACCTATCACACATACTACCCATATAACTAATCTCGACATCCCAAATATACACAAACATCCCTCCTCTCCACCACTGTATGTACAACACGCTCAAGTGTTGTATCACGTGAAGTACACAATCTCATTCCATACTGTCAGTACACAAGAATGTTCTAAGTTGAACTTACCAGTGACATATATGTGTTTATTCTCTAGCTCAACTACTGATCAAGATCCCCTTGAAGCCGTACTTACACACACACCTCCTTCGCGATACCTCAATTTGTCTCCTCATAACGTTACGCACCGTCTCTAAACAATAACTCACAATCACACATCCTCTGTACCTGTACTGACAAATATACCTACCCTCAAGACATGCGCTTGTCACTAATATCTCATGACTGTCTCGTTACCTGTCGCGTACTAACGTGTGCACCTGCTGTGTTCGAAATAGATCTCTGTACCATCACCAAGAGTCTATCTGTGTATGTGCCTACTCTATGAGATAATATGTAATATAATGCGTGTTCTCGTTATACACTACACCTACCATAAGTTCCTGACCCCTCACGCGTGCCCACCTTGATCGTCGACTCTCTCCGCCAACTCGTGATTACTTCACCCCAGAATGTATCTACAAAACATTGTCCTATCTATCTCTGACATCGTGACTCGTCTGTGTCTGTCTCGCATACAGTCAAATACTGCCCTAGAGTCATGAACTGTCAGAATTGCAAAGTACCTTGTCCATCTCAATGTCACAAGTGTAACTACAATAACCCTGTGTAACTGCACTCCTGTGTCCCATTACCACATTAATAATTACAACTAATGCGAGTCGACAACAGCCTACTAGTCTACTTAAGCCGTGATCCAGCGTGTATCTGACAGAAGATAGTCACGCTCCCAAGCTATTATACATGTACCTCCTTCCTCATAGATCGCTCCTCTTAGAGTGAATTCTCTACTGAATCTATTTACCATGTGACATAATCCAGCACTAGACCATTCAATCAAGTGTCAACCACTAGAAGACCACTGTTCCAATTTTCCATCTGTGCGTCACACACCTACTCACACAACCTCTTGCACAATGATGCCACATGTGTCCCCAGTAGTACTAAATAGATGACAGTGTCTATCTCTTAGACTCTCTCGTATATGAGAGTTAAAAAATAAGTCAACGTGTACTGTCAAGATTCATCTGATATGATAAAAAGAAGAAACAACGAGAAGGCCGTACGCCTAATCACTATATACCTACTTTCGCTCCCACACCCCCACTATTGTAGAACTTGCATACACAAGCTAGTGTGTGTGTTCATAACGAGCACAATTCAAACTCATCTTTACACTCACTACTCATAGACTCATCATCAACACCAGTGATGTCATATGACGAGAACTTTACTGTCATCCAAGTGTATACGAACTGTGTTCGACATGTACTATGAACCGCACTGATCTGTATGTAAATTGTGTTAATAAGCCATTATACAATCTTACACTAACAACTCGTGTTGTCAATAATGTAAGTAAAAGTTAGAACAGAATGTGTGTAAATATTCAACGTGTAGAACTACCAATGACATTTTGCGTGCATCATTTACATAAATCGAAGTCAATGTTTAACTGACTTGAAATGTGTTGTTCTCCATTGTTCAGTCCTTCGAAGAGTCAGTTTTTTTTAAGTGAATCTGCAGATTCGATTTTATCCATCGATACCCATGGCTCATGAATAACGTCAGGTCATTCTGTCAGTCCGTCATACTGATTAAATCATCGTGCTTCTAGTTGTCACACAGTTGATAACTACACTCTAAATCTGTCACTCTGTATTTTAAGTCTAGACTCATAGATATGTTGGTCGAGAAGATCGATATTCACAAGGCGGTGTCATCAGCGACGATGGTGTGTGTGTGGTGTGTGTAGTGGATACATACAGTATCTGACATCTGACCAGAGCGCATAGTTGCGTACAGCATATACGAGATAGCACGAGTGATGATATGCATGAGGTGGAGTGACATCGAGATCACCTGAGTTAGAAATAGGAATGATGCCGCAGCGTGTGTCCCACTAACGCCAACTCAGAGGTGATGTCGTGTAAAGTAACGAGCAATTTTTTTTAATTATTTATAAAGTAAAAAAACTTGTGAAACATTCTAATATAGTCTTTATTATTTCGTATGTTAAACTGTAAAACTCTATAATTATAGTTTATACGCAATTCTTTCATCACTATACTATCGAGGCGAAACCATACAAGTTTTTATTATATATTGGTAAATCTGCACTATTTGTGATGATTGGCTATAGTTTTCTCTGTGCTTTGATTAAAGGTTATATTTGATTGTAAAGAAGCTTGAAAAGTTCTTAGGAAGTTTCCTTGGATGATTTTTGGAGGATGGAAATTTAACCAGTTTATCGCGATGTTTCTTCTCCAATTTTAATAGCTATTAACTAGGTGGTATAGTTTCTTTTCCTTGTTTTCTGTTCCCTTTTATCTGTTTTAACGGGTATACTTCCAGAAGAACATTAGGGACAAAATGTTCTCAATATAAGTGTAGGGGTCGAAATATTGCTCTCTAGAAAACATATTCTTTTCCGCATTTGTCATTTTGCGCTTTGGATCCTTAAAAAGAATGGGTGTATTACATCTCGTAAACATAGGCATAAATTGACGTAGTATTTGCTGATTAAGAATGGCAAGGTTCCTGACTATGCAGAAAGAGGTATACGGTTGCTATGGTCTTTATCGCTCGTAGTTTCAGTGTATGAGTTGGATAGAGCTCGAATGATGAGAGTGAAAGAGTTTGCTGTTGTTTTGTTATATTGGGAAGTGCAAAAGTTCGACATAGTCTCAATAAATCGTAATAGAAAGGTATGTCCTAGGACTGCGCACATTTGTCTCGAGTCAGACATTATCTGCAATTGGGTGTGTGTCCCAGAGTATTATGTGAAAAGAAAAATGTTCTCCATCATCTATAAGCCCATGCATGGAATCATATACAAGAATAGCAAGAAAGAGAAAAGGGTAATGAGACATTCAAAGATTCATAAGTTTTGTGATGCAACACTAATTAGAGTACTTGAAGGTTTAAAGAGTTACAATAATGATGTTAAGTATGGCTATGTACAAAGAGAACTTACAAATGATGAGGTTGAGTATCTAAAGTTGTTTGAAGAAGAGATTGAAGTATCGCAACCAGATGAGAAGATAGGAGATGTATGTGAATAAAAGACCACTTGGACCATGAAGGGAACGCCCAGAATAATCGACCCTTAGGAGGGGATATTTAGGTTCATAAAAAGTGTCGATTATGTGGTTTAATTATATTTAGTCATTAGTCTTTATTTTGTTTAGAATAAAAATAGTTTGTAATAAGGTATATTATGCTAAAAGTAAGAAATAGCATAATTGCTAAAGAATAGGGACTAGAAGTGAAAAATAAAGGAACGGGAGCCTCCTTCCTTCTCCTATAAATACCCCTTCTAATCATCATTAGAGGGTGATGCCTTGTAACAAACTTTTCCTTTTCCCTCCATTTTAATAA
Organism: Tanacetum coccineum; assembly: GCA_026074375.1. Lineage (NCBI taxonomy): Eukaryota > Viridiplantae > Streptophyta > Magnoliopsida > Asterales > Asteraceae > Tanacetum > Tanacetum coccineum. Next base: position 33,483 of record BQNB010050834.1, on the reverse strand, counting down.
CATTTGAAATTTGAATACTTGCCCTCCTATACTATTCTCTCTAAGCTTTTATGAACGATATGTATGATTCAAGACAAACAAGACCTAACAAGTGGTATCATACGCCATTAGAGTATTAGAGTGATTCAATTTGTGAGCTAATACACGTCCGAGAACCTCAAGATGATATTTGGTTGATTCGGTTGAGATTCTTGAGCTTTCGAGTTGTAATTTGGCAGTTATTTTGAGTTTTTGGACGTAATTGAGTATTCTACTGGATTTGACGTGACGTAGTTTTGTGGAGTTTGGAGTTATTCATTTATCGTACTATTGACCATTCTCGGAAGTATTTCAGCATTCTCGGAAGTAATTTTTGTATTCTCGGATCATTTTTCTGATAGTTTTTGCTTATTACTCTTAGTTTCTCGATAGAAAAGTATTGTAATAGATATATACGCATTTTTGGTTCTATCGAAAATCGTATATTAGGAGATTATTAATAAACTCAGTGGAAGATCGAGTTTTATAAGTTTTCACACATTTTCGGTTTTATCAAAAAGTGTGAATAAGGACTTAGTGAATTTACTTTTCCCTATCTGGGAATACGCTTACAAAGTACTATGGTGGATGAGTTCACTGTTAGGTTTGGTGTCAATGTATCTCTTGATTCTGGATTTCCACTGAACGTAATTACCCGGTGCCAACATTGGTGGACGATCTTTGCTACCCGCTTCCATGATAGCATTATGAAGAGCATTTGATGATTGAGTTTGCAAATTGGTATTTGAATTTGACATTCTGATGAAGTTGTGGTAAATGGATATCGGATCTTAAGTGTTATGAAGTGATTGATTGTGGTTTTAAATGAATTAACGTTCACGGGATTTTACAAATCTTTGATTAAAACCGAGAAAAGAATCGTATCTTTCGCGGGATTTTACAAAATCAAGAAGAAACCGTGAATGAATAATTAATTGACATTTCAAGTATGATTAAGTTGATTGTTGGTTTGATTGGTTGTGTTTGTTGTGTTGAGTAATTGTCCTTTTAGTCCGAATTAAAGTCCAACACAAATTAAAAAAAATGAAAACTGTCAATAACTCATAGTAAACGAGGGTTTTGGGCCTCGAAAAATCCTTAACCAGCTAAAGGGTGGATACAGCGTAATCCGTCTCGTTTTTCTCTTCGATTTGAGAGGTCACGGGCCTGAAACGGACTTACGGATCAAAAGTTATGGCAGTTTTACTGAAACCCTTTTCTTCACACAAGATTTCTAGACAAAACGCAGTGCTATTTGTCAAAACGCAACGAATCTTGGTCAAAACGCAACGAATCTTGGTCAAAACGCAACGAGTCAAAACGCAATGAATTTGATCAAAACGCAACGAGTCAAAACGCAATGAATTTAAAGCTTGGATCGATCTATGGATTCCGAAAAATATCTGGAAGGGCAATCTATGCAAAGACCACCACTCTTTGAAAGCGATAGTTTTATTTATTGGAAAAATAGATTCGAGACATATGTTAAATCAAAAGATCTAGATCTTTGGCATGTTATTACCAATGGTCATTTTCAACCTATTGTACAAAATCCGAAAACCAAATTAAATGATGTTATCCCTTTTGAAAAACAAACCGATGATCTCAAAAAGAGACTTGTGAAAAATAATGAAGCCAAAATGGTTATTTACAATGCTTTGCCAAGAAAAGAATATGAAAGAATTTTCATGTGTAACACGGCAAAAGAAATTTGGAAAACTTTGTTAATCACCCATCAAGGTAATAGGCAAGTCAAAGATAATAAGATCGACCTTTTGGTTCAACAATATGAACAATTCAAGATTTCCAAAGACGAATGTATAGATAGTGCACAAACACTAAACACCCCTTGGCGAGTGATACCACAAGTACTCCCGATATAATCCAATCACAAATTATTAATAAGCACCAACAAGCAAGAAATAAGAAGAAATCTTAGAGAGAGAAAGTAGAAAGAGAAACACTAGAATTAGAGAGAATGGTGAGTTACAAGTGTGTGAGAAAATGTAACCAACACCCTTCACCAAGTGTGGTGAAGGGATATTTATACCCATGCCTTGCTATCTTGGCACTTGGGTTTTCTAAACGGGTGGGGCATTGGTTTAACTTGGACTTTGAGCCCGAAACACGGACAATATTTAATTATTGTCCAAGCCGTTGAAACCCGACTAGCCTCTATTACAATACAGACATGTTTGGACTTTTCTAAGACCGATAACATTCTTGTTTGACTTAATATAATTAAGGCTAACATTTTAGGACCTCTGTTTGTAAAAACTCTGATGAAATAATGAATGATAACTTATCTTTTAAAAACGTCTCTTTTGAGTCGTTTTCTATGATTATGACTGTTGTACTATGAAATAATATCCCAGATTAGCTTCCGCTGCTATATGTCAAAAATGGGGGTGTTATACTTGGTATGCTAGACTAAAAGCATTTTTGATAAAACACGAGTATTCAATGGGAATGGTCGATAATACACTTTTTACTAAGAAATCAAAGTCACCTCTTATCATTGTTCAGATATATGTCGACGACATTATATTGGGTTCCACGAGTCAAAACTTGTGTGATGATTTTGCAAAAGTCATGCACGACGAGTTTGAGATGAGTATGATGGGGGAGTTGAACTTCTTCTTGGGTCTTCAAATAAAACAAATGGAAGACGAAATATTTTTCAATCAATCCAAGTACATCAAGGAGATGTTAAAGAAGTTCGGGTTGGAAGATTCCAAACCAACCAAGACGTCGATGTCAACGGAGATCAAGCTCACTAAGGACGATGAATCCGACTTCGTGGATAGCTCTAAATATCGAGGTATGATTGGTAGTTTACTTTATTTAACCGCAAGTAGGCCCGATATTATGTTTAGTATTTGCTTATGTGCTTGTTTCCAAGAAAATCCTAAGACTACCCATTTAGAAGCCGTTAAGCGTATATTTAGGTATATTAGAGGAACTACACATTTAGGATCATGGTATCCGAAAGGAACCAGAATAGAAACTATAGTTTATGCCGACTCCAACCACGCGGGCGATTACGTTGATCGTAAAAGCACTAGTGGCGTTTGTACGTTCATGGGATGTTGTTTGACATCTTGGTTCGCTAAGAAACAAACGGCCCTTGCTATCTCCACGACCGAAGCCGAATACGTCTCCGCCGGGAAGGCATGTCAACAAGCACTATGGATGAAACAAGCTCTCATCAACTACGACATACGCCTCGACGACGTTCCGATTATGTGAGACAATAAAGGCACCATCGACTTAAGTAAAAACCCCGTACAACACTCTAGAACTAAACATATAGAAATTCGTCACCACTTTCTACGTGATAACGTCCAAAAGGGCAACATTTCTATCGAGAAAGTTGCATCCGAAGATAATATGGCCGATATATTTACTAAGCCTTTAAAATGTGAAGTATTTAATTATTTAAGATTAGGATTAGGAATGATGAAACTTATCATGGATAGTGATTCTCCATCATCTCAAAAATAATCGTAAACGAAAATTTAATGAAGAAATTAATCATTATTCAAAAGATGTTAATTCTCATTACAAGTTCCAATTACAAAACTTCCGATCATGAACATAATCAAGATTAGAATTTTACTAGATAAAGAAAATATCAATAAAATGACCATAGATATTTTCAACATCTACATGTATGGTCAATACATGAAATTACGAAATCGATTGAAAAAGACGAAAAGAACAATCATCAAATTGCAACTCACACTTGTGTTGACGATGTTTTGTTAAGTCTAAATGTTCATAAATGATTGTGTTATTAGTAATGGTCAAACTTATGCTAAATGTTGACACACTCCTAGTAGGATCGACTACGTTGAAATTCCATCGAGAAATTCAGGACAAGTTGCACGGTTCACTCAAAACTTGGACGTTGACTCCGAAAATCATATCACATACTCCTAATAGTAAATATAACATACTTTAATTGCCAAAAATGTGACAACTGAGATTTTAGCAGGTTAGTTAAAGCCTGTATAATTCAGTTTATGTGTGTCATTATGTGTTTTATGTGTTTATATGTGTTTGAGATGGAAGTACATGAGTGAGTAATCATGGTACTTGTGGAAATGAAATCATTTGAAAGCTTTGTGTAGTTTCAAATGTTGTGTGTGTAATATTCTGTGTACGTAGTATGTATATGTAATTCATATTATATATATTAGTTTAGTATTTTATAGATTTTAGAGTGCTTTCTATTTTTAGAAATAGTTAGAATCGAAGGTTAGTTTGAAAATTAGTTAGAAAGTTCAAGGTTTAGCAAAATAATTAAACGTTTTTACTTAGAATTAAAGTAAATGTATAATAAATAAATAAAATAAAAAAATATAATTAAAAGGGTGGTTGTGTGGATCGGCCGAACAAGGGAAGAAAAAAAGGGAAAGAATCCCAATTTGATTACAATTTGTTTTTGGTAATTATCTTTTCCTAAGCCTATAAATACAAATCATAACTTAATCAAAAATCACTTTTTTTCTCCTCTCCTCTCTCCTTGGCCGGTCGAACAACACAAAGAACAAAGGGAAACCCAAAATTTTTTAGGGTTTTGATTTTTAAGAGTTAAGGTAATGTTTTCTAAGTCCTTTTTCAATTCAATTGATTTTATTTAATGTAACAATCATTAAGGATGGATTAAGTTATTGTAAATAATCTGTAATTAAGAGGTTTTGATCATCAAAAAATCGTTTTTTTTTTTTTAGGGTTAATAATTAGGGTTTTGTGGTAGTAATTAGGGTTAAATATGCTAAATTCCAGAATAGGAATGTCGGCAGAATTTTTAGGTCATCTTGCTGAGAGCCAGTATTCTTTGGTCATTCCGGATAGCTTTTTATTGGTTTTCTTAAGACTAAAATTAACTACAGAGAGTCTACTTTCCAACCCAAGTGGTTTCATGAATTAAAAGTGAGTGGAAGTTAGTCAAATTAATCAAACAAAATTCGTTGTCAAAACTGAGGGTTTTTCAGTGGAGATTCTAAGTGTGTTTGTAGAGGTCAAAACATATCAAAATGCATTTTTAATTAATGGTTTTGCTACGTGCAAGTTCATGATGTTTTGATTTTATAGAATTTTCCTAAGTGTTTAAATGGTCTAATCAAGCTAAAACATTTTGAAGGTCGAATTCAGGTTCAAAATCCTGGACACTTTGTGATGTTGAATTTTTATAAAATGGTTACACTCACTATTATTTTTATCAAAAAATCATTGAAGCTCACAACTCATTGGGGATCTATGGAATGTAAGGAGAAGAACCAATTAGGTGTTTAAGTATTTTATTTTGAGTCATCTTGTGACTATAAAATGCTGAGTAAAAAAGTAGAAATGAGAAGTAAAGTTTTTGTAATGGGTTAATTTGAGGTTAGCAAGTATGGAGGTGTATATAATAGAGTTGAATCACGCTAGGAATATAGAGTATCATCGTTTGTGATTTGTGATACGACTTGGATGTGTGACTATCGATGTAACATATGTGTGTATTTTTTTGTTTAGATTCTTTGCAAGATTAAGTGAAAGAATTGGAATTTGCTTTGCATCAGGTGAGTTTTACAGTCCTACTTTTTACTTATATTTTGGGATGGAAATGATGCAAAACTGTTTTTGAATTATGAACCGTGATATGTGTTTTTAAGTGTCGAACTATATGTTTGCTATATGCTATTGCTATGTGATATGAATTGTGGTAAGGCATGTGTATGTGAGGATGACATGACCTTGTGTGAGACCCGAACGGACTTAGCTAGTTAAGCGGGTTAATCTTAGGCGGAGATGATTGTTGGGACGGCGGGGTACGATCCACCCCAGATGATAGTGATTGTTGGGACGGAGGGGTACGATCCACCCCAGATAAATGTGAATTTAATTTGTGATAGAATAGCCATGCATATATGTTCGTAAATGTTTTGTTGATCGCGGTGTCATATGCGTGTCTTAAACCTGTAACTCTCACCAATAATTTTGTTGACGTTTTAAGCATTATTTTAAGGTTAGCAAAACGTGTGAAGATTTAGGAAGAGGTATTAGCTGGACCATAGGCTTGCATTGCGGAATCCATGTTCATTTGTTTTGTTTTGGTTGGTTGCACTATATGAATTTGAATGATAAATGTTGTAGGTGTTATCATGACACTTTGTGTCTTTCATATATTGGATTTTAATTCATTTAGTATTTCTCTATTGTGACGCCATGTGTTGTGATGATGCCTATCAATCACGCCTTGTGATTCCGCCTTGGCAGGGTGTGACAAGAAAGTCGTCTACGTCCTAATCGACGGTGAAACTTTAATCATCTAAGGTGATCAAAGTAAAACTCGACTAAACCTCATATCCTGTATAAAAACCAAAAAGTATATATCCAGGGGGTGTCAAATTTCCGTAGCCCAAGTAATGGAGAAGAAGTCAGACGAGAGACGATTGGAAGATATACCAGTAGTTAGAGAATTTCTGGAAGTTTTTCCTGAAGACCTACCCGACCTCCCTCCAGTTTACCAAGTAGAATTTCAAATCGATTTAATGCCAGGAGCGACACCAGTGGCCCGAGCACCTTATAGATTAGCTCCTTCAGAAATGTAGGAACTATCTGACCAACTACAAGAGTTAGCAGACCGAGGTTTTATTCGACCAAGTACTTCGCCTTAAGGAGCTCCTGTCTTATTTGTTAAAAAGAAAGACGGATCTTTCAGAATGTGTATCGATTACCGAGAGCTGGATAAACTCACTATAAAGAATCGTTACCCATTACCCAGGATCAATGATTTATTCTACCAACTTCAAGGTTCGAGTGTTTACTCAAAAATTAACTTGAGATCAGGCTATCACCAACTGAGAGTCAGGGATGAAGATATTCCCAAGACTGCTTTCAGAACGTGATATGGACACTATGAATTCCAAGTGATGCCATTTGGTTTAACCAACACGCCTGCTGTGTTCATGGACCTCATGAACCATGTGTGCAAACCATATTTAGATAAATTTGTGATAGTGTTCATCGATGATATTCTCATCTACTCCCGTAACAAAGAAGAACACGAAGATCACCTGAGAATAATCATGGAATTACTCAAAAATGATAAATTATATGCCAAGTTCTCCAAATGTGATTTTTGGATCAGTACCGTGCAGTTTCTTGGGCACGTAATTGACAGCCGAGGAATTCACGTTGACCCCGCTAAGATTAAAGCAGTCAAGGATTGGGCATCTCCTACCACACCTACAGAGATACGCCAATTCTTAGGACTCGCCGGCTACTATCGGAGATTTATCGAAGGTTTTTCGAAGATTGCAAAGCCTTTGACTGAATTAACCCAGAAAAACAAGAAGTATATATGGGGAGAAAACCAAGAGTCAGCCTTCCAACTGCTAAAACAGAAGATTTGTGAAGCTCTAATCTTAGCATTACCAGAAGGAAATAACAATTTTGTCGTTTACTGTGATGCATCACTCCAAGGTCTGGGAGCGGTGTTAATGCAAAGAGAGAAAGTTATTGCATATGCATCCCGACAACTTAAGCCTCGTGAAGAGAACTATACCACACATGACCTCGAATTAGGAGCAGTAGTGTTCGCTCTTAAAACTTGGAGACACTATCTGTATGGCACAAAGTGTAGTGTGTTCACTGATCATAAAAGCCTTCAACATATCCTTGATCAGAAAGAATTGAACATGAGACAATGCCGTTGGTTAGAATTGCTCGCAGATTACGATTGTGAGATTCGTTACCATCCTGGAAAGGCAAATGTTGTAGCAGATGCCTTAAGCCGGAAGGAACGAATCAAACCACTCCAAGTTAGAGCATTAATACTGACCCTTCACCCAAAATTACCATCACAAATCCTTGAAGCCCAAACCAAGGCGATCAAAGAAGAAAACATCGAAGCTGAGAACCTACGAGGAATGGACAAAGCATTTGAAGTACGTCCTGATGGAACCGGATGTATCAAGAACCGAAGCTGGTTACCACTCTTTGGTAATTTAAGGGACTTGATCATGCATGAGTCTCATAAATCAAAGTATTTCATCTACCCAGGTTCTGACAAGATGTATCAAGATCTAAAGAAACTCTATTGGTGGCCTAACATGAAGGCGATCATCGCTGAATATGTTGGCAAGTGTTTAACATGCTTTAGAGTTAAAGCAGAATGTCAAAAGCCATCCAGCTTACTGATACAACCAGAGATTCCTACATGGAAATGGGAAAGAATAACGATGGACTTCGTTACAAAACTACCCAAAACATCAAGCGGACATGACATAATTTAGGTCATTGTAGGCCGCCTTACCAAATCAGCACATTTTATCCCCACCAAAGCGACAGATAGTATGGAAACCCTTACAAGGTTGTATATAAAGGAGATAGTCTCACGGCATGGAGTGCCGATATCCATCATCTCGGATCGTGACAATCATTTCACATCCAGATTCTGGCAGTCAATGCAGAGTGCTTTGGGTACTCAATTAGACATAAGTACAACATATCATCCCGAGACTGATGGATAAAGTGAAAGAACCATCCAAACACACGAAGACATGCTTCGAGCCTGTGTTATAGATTTTGGAAAAGGATGGGAGAGACACTTACCACTAGTATAATTTTCTTACAATAACAGTTACCATGCCAGTATTAAGGCAGCATCATTCGAGGCACTTTATGGTCGAAAGTGTTGATCACCTGTCTGATGGGCCGAAGTTGGAGATGTCCAACTCATAGGACCAGAGATAATCCATGAAACCACTGAAAAGATAGTACAAATCCAACAACGCTTGCAAGCTGCAAGAGACCGACAAAGGAGTTACGCCAGTGTAAGGCGAAAGCCTTTGGAATTCCAAGTTGGAGATCGTGTTATGTTGAAAGTGTCACCTCGGAAAGGTGTCATCCGATTTGGAAAGCGAGGAAAGCTTAATCCCCGGTACATTAGACCATTTAAGATCCTTAAAAGGGTCAGCCCAGTGGCATACACACTTAAGCTTCTTGAAGAACTCAGTAATGTCCATAGTACCTTCCACGTTTCTAATTTAAAGAAATGCCTATCTGATGAATCCCTCGTAATTCCAATGAAAGAGCTTCGACTTGATGACAAACTCAACTTTGTGGAAGAACCCATAGAAATTATAGATCAAGAAGTCAAGCAACTAAAACAAAGTCGTATCCCTATAGTCAAAGTAAGATGGAACTCTAAAAGAGGACCATAATTCACGTGGGAACGCGAAGATCAAATTCGTGCCAAATATCCACATCTATTTCCAAATACCACTACAACATCCAACTAAATCTCGGGATGAGATTTCTTTAAGGTTGGGAGACTATAACAACCAACAATTTTCCTCAATGTAATTTCCACCTATTATATTAATAGAACCATTTTCACGGAAATATTTTTGTTTTATTCCATCCATTATGTAACGTAACTTACATTTCCAAAGTAAACGAGCTCACGCAACTACCAATGCCAATTCCATCAACGTTTATATCAAGTAAATGTTATAATATGTCAAGTAATATGTTTTAATATCCATTTTATACCACATACGTTATCTATTTAACATATAATTCATAACGTTTATTATAAAACAGATTTATATGTTAACGTTTATACCAAAACTCCGATTACATGTAATGTTTTTATACAAACCAAAAGTACAAACTTATAAGACATGTGTACAAGGTTACAATACATAATATTTGAATTATATTTCCCTCCAAAACCCTAGTACAACTCTCTAAAGCTCTAGGTACAACCTGATAATGCACGAATTCAAAATAAGCCATTTTCCCTCCAAATTCTTATGAGTTTTCGTACCATCTTTTAAGCACAAGTTACAACTCCTACTAGCACCACATTGAACATCATTTTCCCTCCAACACCACCTATACTCGTCCTAAACCCTAACCCTAAACAACCCGATACCTCTAAACTAGTTTCGAACCAAGTCTAAACCAAGCAACCACCCTTTCACCACCATGACGCCACCTCACCACCACCTTGTCACCACCTTGCTAGCTCCCTTTCACCACCTTGTTACCACCTTGTCAACTTATTCCCTAAGTAAACACCTTGTTACCTCCTTGTTTAACCAAACCCCTCTCCACCTCCTAACACCTCTCCAAGCTACATACTAGCTCCTAATAGTCACTAGCTACAACCTTAGCCACCACTTATTCCCAACTTGGCCACCACTCTAAGTTTTGAACCCTATATATACACGCATACATGCATACCTTCCTAACTCACCATTTAAACTAAATACTACCTTAAATGATGACCTAGCCAAGTCTTAGAAGAGAAGAAAATAAGGTTTAAGCAAGTAGAAGCCAAGGTTTAAGAAAGAACAAGAGGTTCTTGATTCATCTTCAAGTTTTTGACCCATATCAACCATTTTCGACCCATTTCAAACTCTTGTAGGTCTTACAACTTGTTTTATAAGCTCTTGTCATGTTTTAGATCATGTATAAGCTTTGTTTTAACCATTTGATCAAGCTTAACACTTTTGAAAACCCTTAAACCAAACCGAACCCTAAATCGACCCATTTTGGAAACCCTAAGTCCATGCGAAACCCTAATAAGCTAGCTTAAGCTTATTCTAGTCTTAATAAGCTCTAAACCACCTTTTATAATCTTGTGAAATAAGTCCTTAAACCCTAAGCTAAGCCCTTAAACCCTAAGCTTACAAGTTTGGTTTCTATACCAAAAGGCCTTAAAAAACCATAAAACCATTTTTTGGAAACCCTAATAAGCTAAAAACGCCATAAGTTAGTCCTAAAATCTACTCTAATATGCTATAATATCACTTTTGAAACATTGAAATAACCCTAAAAGCTCTAACCAATAGATGGGTTAATAATTCAAAACATTGCACCCTTTTTGAGTTTTAGGATAATGGCAATGTAATAGCAACGTACTTTCCCAATTTGAGACATTATCAGATACTACCTAGTAAAGTACCACCAATACCCATCCAACTTTATACAATTTGTTTCATTATAATACGTTTGCTTACGTGGCATATAGGCAACCGGATACCTGTAAAACATTAAAAGTAATTTTCTTATTTGTTACTTATCAGATATGTACTTTCTCATTTTGTTCCACTTATCAGTACGTTCTTTATCATTTGTTCACGTATCAGATACCGTACTTTCTCAATTTGGTCACTAATCAGATACGGACCCAAACATACTTTTGCATGGAAAGTTATCACTCTTAAACCCAAAATGACTTGGTCATGTGTCACGTGGACATAGAAAATGACGTGGAACCTGACTGGACAAAAAAGTGAAATGGCTGTAATGTGTCTGGTGACATGATTTTTTAGGTAAAAATGTCAAGTAGCTGAAATCAACACAAAACATACAAAGTTGGATGGGGTATTGTATAGATTATAATTTGTGGTTCGTATCTGATAATGGCTCAAATTGAAAGTACGTTGCTATTACTGTCATTAACTTGAGTTTTCGAGCTAATAAGCTCATTTCATAAGCTTTAAGCTTATAAAACCAACTTATTTTAGCTTATTATGATAAGCTTTATGCTGCAAATTGATTTCGAGATTAAAAACACGAAGTATATGAAATTTTGGACTAAAATATGCAAATCGAATTGTCCTTTTGGGGTTATATATTGTACTTTGAAACTATTACTTTTCAGGCCAAAAATGTAATTATCCTAACTTAAAACACAAGGACTGTTTTGCCATATTCTAAGTTAAGGTTATAATGTTTTAAAATTATATATAAGGGTTTAATTGTGAATTAATATATACCAAGGGTTATTATTGTATTTCATTTCTTGAGGGTATAAATGTAATATTTTTATATTTAATAATAAAAAATATTTTTAAAACATTATATGATCAACTTTATTAAAAACCCCGACACATTTATATTTTCATCATCGATCAAAACATATAAAATATTCATGTTATTATTTAACATAATTTTCATCCTGCTTATGAAAGAAACTTAAAAGTTAAACTCTTTATCATTTAAAACTAAACGTTATCATGTTACTAGGGGAATTTTCATGTGAGGGGTTTATTTGGATAGACGTTTGATAAGTTGCTGGATTTACGATTTAAAGTGTCCTAGCTCCTCAAACGTTTACTACATGACCTCTGGATTATGATAGCCCGAACAGTGATACGATATTTTCATAAATTAGTATTTACGTTAAACTTTATGAAATAAAGTTTTGAAATATAAAAACTAAGACTTGACATATTACCTCAAGTTGCGTGACGAAGCCGTTTACTTCCATTTGATTTACTTTTGCCATCAGTCAGATTTCGTTATTAAGGTGAGTTCATAGTCCCAGTTTTACATGTTTTCCAAATCCCGTAGGGAGATACATGCTATAAATCATGAATACAAGTATTTTACAACTGTATGCTATCCTGATATATTATTGCCTAAGTTACCTTCATTGCCAGTATCCTTTATATCATGAACCATTAATCACTTGTGTGTGAACGCGAATATTGTGGATAGATCTATCGGGATTGACGAATCCCGTTTGTGTTTACCAGTGAGGTAACCAAGCGCACTATATTTGAGAATAATGGGTAATTTGGCAAATTACCTTTCTAGAAGGACATTGGTTCCTTAAATGTCATTTATATGACTTTCATGTTAACGTGTTGGTGTCATGAGCTTAGAGCAATAATATTATTTTCTATGATAATTGTATTCGTTGCAATTATTACCATTTAACTTGTATTCAACCATTATATTGCAAACCTGTGAATTTCACTCAACCTTTTTGTTGATCCTTTTAGCATGTTTATCTCAGGTAATTAAGCAAATCTAAGGCACGGAGTGGCATGGACTTGAAGACGTCCAAACTTGTTATCATTCAACCTTTATGTTTTAAATGTATTTTGGGACCTCCTTTTATAAAACTCTGATATGTTATTGAATGATAACTAAATTTTCCAAAACGTCTCTTTTGAGTCGTTTTCTATGATTATGACTGTTGATTCATGAAGTAATACCCCCAATATAGCTTCCGCTGCTATGTGAATTATCGGGGTGTTACATCACATTCTTCCTAGGACTGCAAGTGAAGCAGAAGGAAGATGGGATCTTTATAAGATAAGACAAGTATGTGACTGAGATTTTAAAGAAATTTAACTTTAGTGATGTCAAAACAGCAAGCACACCCATGGAAACCCATAAGCCTTTGCTCAAAGATACAGATGGTGAAGACATAGATGAACACATGTATAAATTAATGATTGGCTCATTGATGTATCTTACTTCTTCGAGACCAGATATAATGTTTGTTGTATGTGTATGTGCTAGATTCTAAGTTAACCCTAAAGTTTCACATCTTCATGCTGTGAAAAGAATTTTTAGATATCTTAAAGGTCAACCTAAATTGGGCCTTTGGTATTCTAAGGATTCACCTTTTTGATTTGGTGGCATATACTGATAGTGACTATACAGGAGCAAGCTTAGATAGGAAGTCTACAACAGGAGGTTGTCAATTCCTAGGGTGCATCTTAATTTCATGGCAATGCAAGAAGCAGACTGTGGTTGTGAATTTCACAACTGAAGCTGAGTATATAGCCGCTTTTAATTGTTGTAGACAGGTGCTTTGGATCTAAAATCAATTGCTGGATTATAGATATAACTTTATGCAGACTAAGATTCATATTGATAATGAAAGTACTATCTGCATAGTGAGGAACCCTGTTTTTCACTCAAAGACAAAGCACATTGAGATTAGGCATCACTTTATTAGAGATTCCAATGAGAAGAAGCTTATTCAGATGATCAAGATTCACACAGATTAGAATGTTACAGATTTGCTCACCAAAGCATTTGATGCTAGCAGATTTCAATATCTGATTGCAAGTATTGGACTGCTTAACCTCTGAAGTATTGATTGAAGGGAGGTTAATTGTGTTAATATGCAGCGAATTATACACAAAGGATGGTTGGAATGGAATGCAAAAGCTACTAAGGATGGAATTGGGGTTAAAACTAGTAACTCAAGAGTTAATGCTGCTGGGCATTACTTAGTACTGTTGGGTATTACTTAGTACTGTTGGGCGAAAGTTAGTACTGCTGGGCAAAAGTTAGTGCTGTCAGGCTAACTTACTACTGCTAGGTTACCGTTAGAGTTACAACTGCTGAGGGTATTTTTGGTCTATAACATGGATACTTTTTTTTGGTAGCCATGGTTTCTGACGCATTGGCCGAATAATACACAGGGCTTGAATAACATGGATACTTCGCTTATAGGTTTCCTTACTTACCTATTTAAGCACATTCGATTACACCATAACTGTTCTTAATCATTCTAATACTCTCAATTCACAAACCCTGATTCAATTTCATTGCCGATTCTAAAAAATTCAACATCAATGGCGGGCTTAAATTTTGCTGACTCACATAATATGGTTGCTTACTTGGAAAAATCCACAGAGAATGTTGATTTTGTTGAGATAGTAGACTTCATGAATGCTAACCCCATAAGGTATGCCTTAACAGTTAGTCCTACTATTTATGTTTCTTGTATTGAACAATTTTGGTCTACTGCCAAGATCAAAACAGTCAATAATGAAACACATATTCATGCCAAGGTTGAAGGCAAGACAATAGTAATATCAGAATCATCTGTGAGGAAAGATCTTCAATTTGATAATGAGGATGGTATTGCTTGTCTAACAAACACTAAAATTTTAGAAAACCTTCAATTTATGGGATATGAAAAGCTTTCTGAGAAACTTACTTTTTATAAACCTTACTTTTCCTCTTAATGGAAGTATCTAATTCATACCATCTAACAATGTTTAAGTTCTAAATCAACTGCTTGAAATGAATTTGGTACTAATATAGCATCAGTAGTTATATGTTTGGCTAAGAATTAAAAGTTTAATTTTTTTAAATTAATTTTTGATGGTATGATGAGGAACTTGGATAGTTCTAAAAAGTTTTTAATGTATCCAAGGTTTTTACAACTGTTTTTGAACAAACAAATTGAAAATATTTTAGAAGTTAATGCTGTTTAGATACACCTTCTCATACTAAAAAGATTTTTGCAAACATGAGAAGGCAAGGAAAAGTTTTTTCAAGAAAAATAACATCACTTTTTGAGACTATGCTTATCCAACATCAAGCAAAAGTGGGTGAAGGGTCAGGACATCCCACTGAACCCCAACACACATCAATAAATGCTTTACCATCTCAAGTAGAACCAATCACTATTCCATCATCATCTCAACCTAAAACCACATACAAACGTAGGAAGCCTAAAAAGGTCACTGAGATTTGATAAGTGTAAAATACACATATCTGTTTATACCAAAAATGACCCAAAACAGACTAAAAATGGCAAAGATATGCTTGTTTTTGTGTTTTGTGTGTGCAGGTACGGATAAAACAAATATTACAAGAAAACCGTCAAAAACGAGCAATCACGGACACGAGGAACGGAAGAGCACAAAAGAAGCTAAGGATTCAAAGCCAAAGCCAAGAAAAGTCAACCTTCAGTCAAAATTGGTCAAACCCTGGTCAACAAAAGTCAAAAACAAAAGGACAAAAACTCTAAAGTTACCAAACAATCCCTCAAGTTTCCAAAAGTTACATAAATGATCCCTAAGCTTAAATGGGCCTTAAACCTTTTTAACCTTACCCGGATCCAAAGCCCAAAACAAAAGCCCAATTCCTAAAGCCCAAAACCCTTTTATTAAACCACAGGGGCCATTCCTGCCAAAAATGAAAGTCATTTTATACCTAAACTTTCATAAACCAAAGACAAGGACTAGTCTTGCAATTACCCCAAACTCACACCCGTTTTTACCCCTTCAGTTATAAAAGAAAAAGGCGCGAAAAATTGTTTCACTATTCACTCGTCTTCCCCAACTTTACCACACAGTCAAAATCAAAGGGCAAAGCTTAATTAAAGGGTGGAAAGGACAATTCAATGGCTCTAGTACAAGATGGCAGGGATAAAATCGTAATCTCAAGGCTCTTATTGGTCAATCAAGCTAGGAAATGCCACGTGGAAGAGAGGAAAGCACAAGGATTGATGAAATTTACACTGAGTGTACTCTCAAAAGAAGCACAATCAAGTAACCACACGGATGCCACGCTGGCAATCCGTGTGAGTTATCATTTGATCCAACGGCCATCAATTACTCTCCAATCATTGTGAGATTGTACGTCCATGATTAAAAGGAGCGTGGGATGCAAGCAACAGCCTAGAAGGTTCAGCATGAGGCTATAAATAGCTCACTCACTCACACACACAAGACTTACTTTTTTTTACTAGCTTTTACTTTTTGAATTTTCTAGTTTTTAGCTTAAGTTTTAGTTAAATGTAATTTTCAGTTTAAATTCTATTGTAATCTCTTTATCAGTAATGTAACCTAGCTTTTCAAAGTCAATAAATTCAGTTTTCCTTTAAACAATTGTGATAAGCTCTCATTTAGTTCTAATGTTTGTGTTATGACTCATAAGCTCCTATAAGCTCTCAATAGCTCTCTAAGTCTCTAAGCTTAGATTGAGCTTAAATAAGTTTTAATAATACTTAAATTCTAAAATTAGCTTAAAACTTTGAATATTGGACTTATTAAGCTTATGGAAGGGGAGCTAGATTTGGAAGGGCTCCCAAGGATTTAACTGGCTTATCTTTGATAAGCCAGAGCTGTAGATAAGCTCTAAGAGCCTATAAGCTTCTGTTAAGCTGAAGCAATTTGTAAGTTCCCATTTAAATTCCTTGTCTTAATTTTCTAGCTTAAATTAGCTTAGTTGTTAACTAGTTGCTTATTTGCTTTATCTAATTGCTTATTAGTGCTTATTATTGTCTTAATATGCTTATTAATCATCTTTGTTAATCTGTTTTTAGCTTAGGAAGATTAGATCTTAGTACTTCATTAATTGTCTAAAAAAATCATAAAAACCAAAAAAAAATTAGTTAGCATTAGTTGTAGATCTTTAATCTCAGCTTAATTAGTGATTGATTTATGTTTGTTAAGTCTAATATAAGCTAATTTTTATCTGGTAATAAGGATTAGTTAATTGGATTTTTAGTTTTAAGCTTAAGTCAAATCTATCATTAGTTAAAGGGGTGTTTGGATTTAATCACTTTGACCTCTAAAAGTCAAAGTGATTTGTGCATTTTGCTTGGGATAGTTTCATTATCTCTTAGGTTTAGTTGTCAAGGCATTTTTAGAGTTTAGATCTTAAAAACTAAAAAGTTAAGGTTTAATTAGATTATGTCAGCACCAGGGGAGCTTGCTCTTGCTAATTGATTGTGAAAATTTGATCTAAGCTTCTTAGGCTTAGTTTTTGTGTTTGCATTGTGTTAAAGCACACTCAATAGGAGTGTTCATTGCAGGCTTGACCAAAGAGGTCACCTGCAATTTTGTTTCACCAAGTTGTCATTTGCATCATGAAAAGCACCACTGCAGTCTTAAACTGCAGAGGTTTAGGGTCAAAGTTAAGCTAGTGTTTGAAGTTCTTAGGTTCTAAAATTCAGTAGATTCATAGATTAGTTATAGCTTAATTTAGTTTTAAACTTATTTTACAATTCCTAGTTTAATTTACTAGGTACATTTGCTTTTAAAAATTCATAAAAACTCAAAAAGACCAAAAACAGTAGTAGACTTAAATTAGTTTTTAAATTGAATTTCTAGCTTATAGGATTTAGTTTAAGGGTTTATATTCATAGCTTATAGTTAGGTTGTTAAGTTCTTATAAGCTCATTCTCTGTCTCAGCTTATTGAGCTTATCTGCTTAATTGCTTTTTGAGTGTTTTGTGCTTATCTCTGAGTTTACTCCTTTAATCATCAATTTTAGTTGGCTTTTAGTGTTACCTAGTTAATTAGCTTATTGCATTTAGATAGAAGGCATTATTAGCTTTAAGAATCAGCTTTTGCTTTTACATTTGAGCTTATATTAAAGTGTGTGCAAGGTTTTAAGTGTAAATAAGTTTTTTTTTCAAGCTCAAAAGCCTACTTTCTGTGGTCAGTTTCTTAAGCAGCTTTTTAAGAGCTTATTCTTGGTTTTCAGCTTAAGGTTTCTTTATTAAAAAGGCTTAAAAAAGTGTCTTCTTTCATTTTTAGCTTTTGGTTTTCAAAAATAAAAAAAGTGCAAAAAGGTGTTAGCCAGCTTCGAACCCGTGACCTCTCACACAAATGCCCAATGTGTTAACCATTTGCTTCATTAGCTCATCCGGTTATATCTTCTTTCTTTTAATTGATTAACACAATATGGGCTTAAGCCCAATCTATAAGCCGTAGCTAAATAAGCTATTTTATCAGCTTATTTGATAAGCTGAGTTTTGACTTTTATTTTTCTAGTATTCTTTGTTGCATTTTATAATTTTCCTGAATTTTTCACAATTTTCTTTTAATTAGTTTATTTTTTAGGAATTTTTGAAAGTTGTAATTTTAGAAAATACATAAAAAATAGAAAAAAGTTTCAGAAAATTACTAAAAAATAATTTTTAGTTTTATAAAAAGTGCTTTTAGTTTTACATTAATAAAAATCATTTTTACATCTTTTAGATTTTAATTTTAATTTTTAAGCTTTTATTTTTAATTTCAAAAATAGGATTTTAATTTTAAAAATAGTTAAAAATAAGTTTTCTGAGTTTTTATGTTATTTTAGACTTTTCTAAGTTTAAAAATCATTTTTCTAAATTTTTAGGACTTAATTTGCTATTTTTTAGGATTTAATTAGATTAAAATAGTTTTTAATTCATAATAAATTCAAAAATAATATTTTTCTTTTTGTTAAAAGTTTCTTTTGTCCTATTTTAGGTTTAGAAATTTAGTTTGCATTTTAGGGGTTAATTTTAGTATACTTGCTTATTTGTAGTCTTTTAATTATTCCCGTTAATTGTTTAAGTGTTTAATTGCTTTTAATTATTCATTTTAATTGTTGCTTTTATTTAGTAGTTATAGATACTCAAAAATATCTTTTCTCTCATTCAAATCATAATCCAAGCTAAAGCAAGGTTTCAATTTCACAAGTCGTTGGGAAAACGACCCGGGAAAGCATACTTCCCAGTTTAATACGTATTATATTATATTATATATATATCTTTTAGAGTGGATTTTTCTTAAAGAAAACTTTGGGAAAGTTCTTAATTGCTCTTTTAGAATATAGTATATTTTATATTATTTTTGCGTATTGAAAATCTATAATCAGAATCGTCCTCTGGGAATTGTTAGCCTTAGTCACATTCAATAGGGGGGATTGTTAATCATGATGAAGAAGAGGAGGTGTTAGCTTTCAAGATAAGTATGAGTATGTCGGTCAAAAGCACAAGATGATCAAGAAAGTCAAATCAAGATGATTCAAGTCAAGGAGATGATGCATGATTAAAGATATCAAGAACTCAAAGTCAAAAGATGAAGGCTCTAGATCAAGATCACATAAATGACACCAAAATAATGTAATCAGTCGTCTTAAGCATGAATGAACAGAGCCATTACAAACAAGAAAAGATAAAGACAAGACCAAAGAAGGCAAAGCTCAAGAGTCAAATCAAATCTTCAACATTGGGGAAGATAAAGCCAAATTAAGATAACCTCAAACAAGAATGTCAACATTGGGGAGATTAAAGACATCCTCAACATTGGGGGAGATTGTTAGCCTTATTTTTATATAAGCCAAACAAGAATGTTATCGGTCGTCTTTGTTAGCCTCAAAATATTAAGTCGAACAAGGAATCGAGGTCTTTACTTAGTAAACGTTGTAATAGGCTAGAAAGGGTAACGAGCTCGTTTAATATAATCTAATATTGCACATGTATAGGGTTAAAGCCCAAAGTAATCCCAAGCCCGACCCAAGTCAAAACCCACGGCCCATGAAAGCCTTATAGAGGCCGGCCTAGCTTAGGGTATAAATACCCCTTCTCCATACATGGAGAAGGCTTGGTTGCTCATTTTTATCTTTTACATACACATAGTAATCCACCACTCTTTCTTTTCTCTCTACTGACTCTCTTTAGTTTCTCTCTCTACAATTCTTCTGTTTCTTCCTTCTTTAATTCATAAGTGAAAATGATATCATAGGTTCCAACAATTCTTTAACAGTCTTAGTCATAAATAGTCTTGTATTGTAATAGGCTAGTCGTGTTTAACGAGCTTGGATTTTAAGCTAATATTGTCCATGTTTCAGGCTTAAAGCCCAACACAAGCCAAGCCCGACCCAAGTTAGAAAAGCCCACGAGCCAAGAAGGCCTTGGACTATAAATACCCCTTCACCTCATGTGGTGAAGGGTGTTGGTTCATTTCATGTGTATGTGACATATGTATGAATCCTCCACCTCCTTTCTCTCTCTAATATAATCTTCCAACTTTCTTTTCTCTCTTTTCTAGCTTATTCCATTTGGCTTATTATTGTGTTGCTTATTATTGTGAAGTGGTTAATATTTTGGGATAACAACTTAGGATTTGAATACAAAATAACCTAAGTGTTAATAACCTTTAACATTTCAAGATCACTGAGTGAATAGCCACTCAGTGAGTTGCCTTCAAGATGCTTAGCCTAAGTCTACAAGAAAGACTCTAGCATTCAGTGAGGCGGTTCTCAATGAATGAAGATTGAGCCAAAGAAGAAGGTGATGGGTTCATTGAGTTGTGGCAATAGACTCACTGATCCCCATACGATCTCCAACAACTAGAAGACCCTAAAGACAAGAGACTGAAGAATAGGTGGGATAGTTTGAAATAGATAAGTCTAAGCTCTTATCTATCTGAAGTCAAACTATCTTGAATAGGGTATAAATACAATGTAAGTGTCAACACTGATCTTAGAAAGTGTGTTTGTCCCATACTTAGAATAGAATTGTAATCGAGACAAAGGTGTACAATATGTACTAGCCTATTGGCATTAGGACACGCACTTATCACCCATGTGGGTATGACCTTACCTAAGTAGTATAAATAGAAAACGTCTTGAAAAGGAGTAGGTTAAGTTTATGCATTTAAAGTAATATCTTTCACAAACACCTACTCCTCTAAATCTATTATGTCCCTAAGCGAGCTCAGTTGGTTAACATAGTAGTTAACTTTGCATAACACTTTAGGTTTATGCAAAGTTGTTAGTGAGGAGATCACACACACACAGACATTGTCATTCAATCCCTATTGGGGTATAATTCTTAATAAACATAAAGAGTTAAACATTGAAAATTAGTTTTGTGTTCTTTACTATTTTATATACTTTAGTTGTCAAAATTGATTTTCTTTGCATTACTATAAGCCATGAGTTAGTTATCTTAACTTTCTAGATTTAGGTCACTAACTCAAAGGGAATAACAACTATACCTATGCATTTGTAATGACGAGTTAGGTGCGGGTAAAATTGATGAATAATACCATATGTATAACATTGGGTAAAACGGGTTAGTTTGGGGATTGATTATGTAAAAAAGGCACATACCAGGCTCCGATGGTGATCGGAGAAATCATATGGTGGTGATGGTGGTGATGCCAAGTACAAGATAACCTGCATATAAGAAATAGAAGACACTACGTTAGATGGAGCCCGGGGGAAGCCCCTGGGAGTCGCCTCCGGTATGAGAATCAGTCATGGTGATTATGATATTGAAGTATTGAGATAGAGGAGAGAATATCTCGTGGTTAAAGTTAGCTTACATACCTTGGTGATGGCTTCCCTATTTATAGGTAATCTGTAGAGATGTAGGTGGCAGTTACACATGTTATGCGGAGATCATGGGTGGCAGTTATGGAGATAATGCCTATTGACCAGGTCTTGTTTGACCAACTCAGTTCTTCCCACATTCATAGGTAGAGATGCTTCGACCCTTAGGCTCCGAGGGGGGCCTTCTATGAGGCCTTCGACAGGGCCTTCGACGGGGCATTCGAGGGGCCTTCTACAGGGCCTTCGAGGAAAAGGCCAGGGGGTCTTCGAGGAGAAGGTCGGGGGGCTTTGACAGGGCTTTCTACGGGGAGAAGGTCGGGGGCTTCGACAGGGCCTTTTATGGGGAGAAGGCCGGGGGCTTCGAGGAGAAGGCCGGGGGTCTTCTCCGAACTTAACAGAGGTTAGACTCTGTTAGTGTTTTGGGTGAAGGTTGGCGGTTCCCTTGCGGTAGCCACTGTGTATGACTTTACGCCAACATAATGTAGGAACAAAGCGTAGGCTTCATCCTTTAGGAGAGTACATCATCACCCTTTATACAAATGGTAAGCTACGTACTAGAGTGACGGTAACGCTCGTAAGCGGAGCGGAGGGTACGCCATCAAGCCCCCCAGTCGAATGTAATGTATACATCTATGGATGCATTGCTTTCGACTTCATAACAAAAAAACTTACTAACAATTTACGCTACTTTTGTTTTGTCAAATCAAATATAAAAGTTGCAATACTTGTTTGTAATAGCCTAAATTTGACTTTATCAAGGAGAATACCTCGTTATAGCCCCCAGTATAATGTTACGACTTCGTAGGAGGCGTGTGATTAGACTCAAGTAGTCTTGAAACCCCTTTTTATAGGTTGTAACTTGCGCTTTTAATTTTAGCTACCTTAATTTCATCGAAGGGCATACCCCGAAGGGCGTTGGGCTTTGTGTGGCGGATTCTCATACTGGTAATCATCGCGAAGATGATTTTACGCCACCGGAAACTTTCAAAGGTTTTCTAAGTGCTTTCGAGATGTAGATCCCGAGTTGGTTCTAAGATTTTTATATAAACTTGGCTTTGTTTTGTAATGATTGTACCATAATGACATAATATGGGTGCACATGAAAATGTGTTAAGTAATATAAACCTTGAAGGTTGTATATTTTGTATTTGTTTGAAGCATATGGCTTCGTTTAAGCAAGGTAGTAGTCGTTACTCAATTTGCTTTCTGTCAGGCCATTTTTCGACCATTAAACTTAAGGCTCAAGTGTGGCCTTATTGTATGATTCTTGAACCCTTTGTTTATGAGGAAGATTATGGGGGACCGTAGTCTGACCCCTTATGTAAGATAAGGTTCATGTGTGGCCTTATTATGCGATCTTGACCCCTTTGTTTATGGGGAAGATTATGGGGGACTGTAGTCTGACCCCTTATGTAAGATAAGGCTCATGTGTGGCCTTATTATGCGATCTTGACCCCTTTGTTTATGGGGAAGATTATGGGGGACCGTAGTCTGGCCCCTTATGTAAGATAAGGCTCATGTGTGGCCTTATTATGCGATCTTGACCCCTTTGTTTATGGGGAAGATTATGGGGGACCGTAATCTTTCGTTGTAAATAACGACACAAAGGATTTGCAAGAAGTTTGTTTCATTAATGGTGTAGAAAGATTTACATCATCACTTGTATGAACACTTAGTTTGCTACACTTAGTAATTTTCCCAATATATAAAGGTTTTGGCTTGAATAAGCAATGTAATAGAGGCTAAGCTTGGTAATAATGCTTTTAAAGGTGATGCTTTGTAAGCATGTTGTCAGAGTTAAGACTCCGTTAATTATAAATTCATGTTAAGACATCCTTATCATTATATTTTATGGAAACTAAAATCTATAATTTTGTTCATTGAGATAAGGTTTTGTGGTTTTAGTGACAGGGCGAGGCTCTGTAATGGTAGTGATAGACGCCTGCAACACGATTGTTTTGTATTATGTTAGCATAGGCTATGCTCTGTGATCTTGTTGAGGAGACACTTATGTATTATGTTAACAGAAACTATGCTCTGTAATATTCTCGATGGAGACTCATATTTATTATGTAAACAAAGTTGGAGCTGTGTGATTATCTCGAAGAGACTATTGAAATGTGTGAATAAAGGTTATAAGAAATTTATGCATTATTTTAACCGAGGTTA
The DNA here is from genome assembly GCA_026074375.1 of Tanacetum coccineum. Taxonomy (NCBI): domain Eukaryota; kingdom Viridiplantae; phylum Streptophyta; class Magnoliopsida; order Asterales; family Asteraceae; genus Tanacetum; species Tanacetum coccineum. Next base: position 9,648 of record BQNB010050834.1, on the reverse strand, counting down.
CGCTCTATATAGATAGTTCGGGTTAATTTCAACAGAGGCTACACTTTGTATCTATGTTAACAGAGGCTTATATCGGCATATGTGTGCTCCGTATTTATATTGACAAAGACTTATGTCAGCATATGTGATGCTCTATATTCATATCTACATATACGAAGCTCTACAAGTGTCACAATGTGTCTATAATAGGGTGCTCGTATAAGTGAGGCTTTACAATTTTAATGATGGAGATAAGGCTATACTTTTATTTTACTTGGTATATTATGCCCAACTTAGATATTAGTAGTATGTGTGCACTCAGACTAGTAAGCGAGTGCGAGGCTTTGTCATTTCGATAGAGCTTGTGTGAAACGCCTTGTCCAAAAAGGCTTTATCAATAATAGACTTATCGGCACGGGTGACATGGTAAAGCTTAGTGTAAAATAGCTTAAGGCTTATTTACATACATCACATATTTTATATGCATGGATTGTGTTTTAAGCTAAAAACAACATTAAAGTGCTAACAAAGGTTCTAGGAACATAAGGTATCCTCTGTCAATGTTATACGATCTCTAATGATTATTGTTTCATAAGCAAAGATTCATTAAAAGATGCTTTATAGTGCTATTAATAAACATCAAAAGTCTCATATGTATAGAGCATGCTTTGTAATGAAACAGAGGCAATATAGCTTTAGAAATCATACCAGATTCACAAAGGGTGTCTTTGGTTGTTAACGTACGGTCTATGTTTACCTTGTGGTAAATGCACAAGGCTGCAACGGAGGTTGCAAGCTACTTTGAAGGTTACATGCCGCTACAAAAGCTGTAACAGAGGTTGTTAATTGCTGCGGAGGCTGCCGCATAGGCTGCAACACTGCTAAGAAGGTTGCACAGTTTCTAAGAAGGCTACAATAAAGGCTTCAGGCTGCTACAAAGGTTACATGCTGCTGAGAAGGCTGCCACATAAGTGGCAGGCTACTACAAATTTTGCATGATGTTGTGAAGGCTGCAACAAGACTTGCTGGCAGCTATGAAGGCTAATACATAGGCTATCGCGAAGGCTGCCACATAGTTGGCAGGCTGCTACAAAGTTTGCATGCTGTTGTAAAGGTTGCAACAAAGGTTGATGGCTGCTACAGAGGCTGCCACATAGGTTCCAGGCTATTGCGAAGGCTGCAACACTGCCAAGAAGGTTGCAATAAAGGCTTTAGGTTGCTAAGAAGGCTGCCACATAAGTAGCAGGTTGTTGTGAAGGCTACAACACTGCTAAGAAGGCTTCAACGCTGCTAATAAGGCTGCAATAAAGGCTTTAGGCTGCTACGAAGACTGCCACATAATTATCAAGTTGATGCGAAGGCTGCCATATAGGTTATAGGCTGTTGTGAAGGCTACAACAGAGTTTGATGGCTCAAGCAAAGGCTGTCATACACGTTGTAGGCTGCTGTGAAGGCTACAACGGAGCTTGCTGACTCATGTGGAGGCTGTCATATAAGTTGTAGGCTTTTGTGAAGGCTGCCATATAGGTTGTAAGCTGTTGTGAAGGCTACAATGGAGTTTGTTGGCTCATGCGGAGGCTGCCATATAAGTTGTAGGCTACTGTGAAGGCTACAACGGAGCTTGCTGGCTCATGCGGAGGTTGTCATATAAGTTGTAGGCTGCTGTGAAGGCTGCCATATAGGTTGTAGGCTGTTGTGAAGGCTACAACGGAGTTTGCTGGATCATGCAGAGGTTGCCATATAAGTTTCCAGCTAATGTGAAGGCTGCAACAAAGCCTTATGGCTTATGCGAAGGCTGCCATATAGATTGCAAGCTGCTGTGAAGGCTACCATAAAGGTTGAAGTCACAATAGCCTCTCAATGTTGAAGTGCAGCCTGTAAATTAAAGAGCAGGGCAACAGTAAAGGTGTTGGTGATTATAAGAGGTCATAAGTCTAGAGAAGATGTTGTTTGTTTTAGATATCAGATCATTTACTGAAGGGAGGGTCCGAGGGGTAAAGTTTAACGGGTATAGAATATATAGAGCTCTACTTTTGCAATAAGATATATTTCATCAAATAAAGGAGGACTAGTGTTCACTCGTGTTGAGGAGAGGCGGAAGGAAGAGATGGTGAAAATACTCTAGATGGCTGAGATGCGCTAAAACTAGAAACATGTCGATAGAATTATCAAGAGATTTTCTTTTGATAGATAGTTGAATATGTAATGGAAATAGTTACAGTCACTTTGATTTGAGGAAATCCTTGAAATAGACGATGAAATTAGTAAGAGTCCTTTATAGTTTATTCTTTGTTTGTTGGTGTATCACATCTTTAAAGATTTGATTTACCAGTCATGCTTGTGGCTTTGAAATGAACTTGTTATCCCAAAAGCTTAATCCATTTCACAACAATAAGCTATACCAATAAGCAAAATAGTAGAAAAGAGATAAGAGAAA